>DF241637.1:0-74321 GCA_000507305.1 Breviolum minutum Mf 1.05b.01 | reverse complement strand
GTATATGAGTATTATGTTTCATGTTTTTTTGTGATATATTATATATATATCACCAAAAAGCAGGTATAAATAAATATGTTTTTTTGTTTTTGCCTTGTGAAGGGGGTAATATGCTACTTACCACCTTTTACCAGAATCAGAAAGATTCTTAAAAGATGCTTCAGCAAAAAGCAACAACAAAAAGCACGCAAGAAACGAATGACTTGGTGGCTCGATTTGGAACCTGTGGTTCCTGGGAGTGATGATTTTCACGCCAAGGTATGCGTGTGGTTGAGTTTTTGGTTGTTTTTTTAAAGGAGGAATCCATCACCACCCAGCAGTGGTTTTGTTTTTTTGAGATCTTCGAATCAGGTTTTTGTGAGTTTTTAACATTGAAATTTGCTCAAGCACAGGACCTGTGCATGTGGACAATAGGAAAGGTTGGTCCAACTTTTTATGAAGTTTTTTCCTGTTAACCATAGGAGACTACCCAGCAGGTTGGTCCAGAGTTTTTCCACTAAAGGTCTACAGCCTAGTGTAGGCTGATGGCCGTCATGTCAATATTCGTTTGGGTGGTGGTTTCAAATATCTTTCTGTTCATCCCTGTTTGGGGAAATGATCCAATTTGACGGGACGTAATATTTTTGAAATGGGTTGAAACCACCAACTAGTCGCATATATTCGTGATGAAGGATACCCTGGCAAAGTTGTAGGAAGAAAAGGCAAACAAGTTCCAGTGCACCCTGGTAAACTAACATTACATGGACACCTGGCAAATGAACCTTGAATGAAAATATTTATGAAGATGTATTTCCCTACTGAACAATGCTAAGTACTGTTGATGGAAGAAATCCTGCACCAGTTGATAGGTAGTTTATCCCATTATTTACAAGGTTTATATATCCCAGGTGGTGCAGGATTTCTTCCATCAACAGTATATATTGCTATGTTCGTTTACAAGAACTCAAGACCTGCAAACTTCCAGGGGGCGATGGGATATTCCAGGGCTGACTGTCATCCTGGCCATAAAAAAATAGCCAACCACTTCGCCAGGATGCATCACGAATTCCAGTCATGGGCCATGCAGATGGGATTTGTGCTGTCTATGTGGGAGAACTCAGGAAATTCGGAGGTTTTTGGGAAGGCGTAACTGATGATACACATTTTTACCTTTAGTTTTAAAGATGATCCCCTTTAGCCGCAAATAGCAGTCTTTTCACCAGGAGGTGGGGATTTGTATTTTTAAGTAGGATACTTTAGTCATCTTTAGTCGGATATCATTTTTGGAAGAAAAAACTGAACTTATGAACCTTCACTTTCCACCGTTTCTGCCCTGGAGCCTCTGGAAATCTCAAGTGAACACAGGTGACTTGGGGAAGGATTTCCCATGACAAAAAAAACGTAGGTTTTACTTTCCCGAAAATGAACGAATGTCTCCTGAAAAGGGAAGCACTCTAAAAGGAAATGTCATCTTCCCTCACCATCAATTTTCAAAAGGAGATGTTAGGTTTCTGAGGAAATATGCGGTTTTTTTGGTGTGGGGAATTACTGGCGGTTTTAGTGCTGGGGTTTAGGTGAGCTAAGCAAAACCACCGAAAACGAGGGAGTTACAAGGTGGGCCTCCGGATCCAGTTCTAAATTGGGCTTATAACTTCTATAAGTAGGGTTATAACCTCCATTTACCCATTTACAAGGCCATTCATAGGGTGAAAATAACCCCATTTATAACTGGTAGGGTAGTCCACATTGCAGAAACCTGCAAGGTTGCGTAAGTTCTGTAGGTTGGAGATTTTTACAATCGCGGTTATATAAATGATGAATTTGAGACACCTTCTCCATGAGCATGTTTTGTTAGTGGATTCTGTGAATGTAGAGAGATGATTAATTTTGATCTTTTGTTTGTAACCATCCATGTTTTTACACTTCCGGGATTTCATTATCATACCACATTGGAAAGTTATCCCTTTTTTTGGTATAGATGCGTATTTCCTATCTATGACCATTTTTTTCTTCACGTTGGCTTGAGTCGGTCAGATTCTCAACAACTTGCTGAATGGTTGAGCTGGGTGAACTTTTTGTTCTGGGATGGATGGCAGCATCTCATAAGGCCCATACACTCTGCTAAACCAACATAGCTGGCTGGAAAATGGAAGGCTTGAAGATGTATTTCCTATGAAAAATGGTGATATTCGATTGCTATGTTAGTTTACCAGCGGGTAACCAAAAATGTGATTGCATGAAGGAAAAGTATCTAATTCTTGCGTTTTTTTTCCAGAATAAAACTCAGCAGGTAAGATTCTCTATGGAATGAAAGACCCCAGTTTGCGTGGGAGATGTTATTTGAGCCTTAAGTAAAACTTACACATAAAACTCCATACTTGTAAATGGGTAGAAGTCAGGATAACTAGCTAGGTGCTGGTTTCAAACATGATTGATTTTTACCCCTATGTGGGGAAATGATCCATTTTGACTTATATTTTTCAAATGGGTGGTTCAACCGCCAACTAGCATAGGTGTTTCACATTCCAAGAACACAACAACTTTCAGGGTGACCCATTCTGTAGAGGTGGATTCTACAGGAAATATCGACCTCCGACCTCGCCAATTCAAAAATGCGACGTTTCACGAGTGAAGTCAGACAAAGCAAATCATGAAGCGAAGGACCAACTTTTAGATGAAACTGATGAAACGTAGCAATAAGCGACTGTACCGACTATACCTGATACCTCCACGATAGGGGTCATAAGATCTCGCCAATAGAGGGATCAAACATGAATGCCTAAAATGTATGGTAACATGTATGGTATTACATGTTTGTTGGTATAGACATGACTCCTGCAAAAAGAAGGTCTCAACTACAGTGAGATCGACTGCACAAAGCCTTACCTGAAAAACAAGTTGCATGAAAAGCATCAAGTTGACTTTCCAAACCAGTCGCAGGACACGGTTGCCTCAAAATAGTGTGCTATGTTATGTCTGTATATTTTGCTTGCATTTGTTTATACTTACAAAAAGGCTAGATTAGGATATGCTAACATACGTTGTTATCCCAACTTGGGAAAAAGAGAATCGAAGCAACAAAGACGTTCTTGAAGAAACAGACTCATAACCACTGAGTTCAGTAATTCTTAGACTCCATTCACTGACATTTGGTGTTTTTTGTTGTTTTGAACTTATTTTTTTTGGCAAGCTAAATTGATGGGATTCCAAGGGCAACTGTGAGACACACAGCATAGAAAAAGATAGAACTGTGAAGCAGAAACATCTCATCTCACCGGTGTTTGCCAGTGTTTGCCATGGTGATAATGGCCGAGTTGACTGCGTGACGCTAAGATGGTCAGTGGAACAACCTGGGGAAATCGTTTTGTCTCTTGGCTCATATAGACAACATCTCATAGTTTTTTCTACAAGAAATGTTGATTAGGCTACTCCCCCGAAAACTAACAATTCCTCGCAAAAATGCTGATTGGAAGACTATTTCCCTTGAAAGAAATGGCCCTTTTTTAGGTGACATGCTAATTTTCAGGGGGGTACCATGTTTGAAATTCTCCAACTTTGCCAGAGGGCTTGGAATTTGAAGAGGCTCCGACCTCACTTTTTGACACCCAAAACAGTGATGATGATGATGATGATGATGATGATGATGATGATGAGAATCTGACATCATGGGAATTCAAGGGGGGCACCCCTCCCAAATGCCAACCCCTCCCAGAGGAAATTGCCAGGCCTATTAGGAGATTATTAAGGGACAAGGATTGTTGATAAATTGCCATGATGATTCGGGCGTGGTAAGGCCAAGCAGCTTGGCTTCCAATGCTTTGTTCGAAGATGCCAACTTCTAATGGTTTTTAGATATTATATACCTGTAATATACGTTCTCTAAACCTTACATGCAAACTTGCTTGCTGTCAGTTTCAGGGGAAAACTTGCTTGCTGTTAGTTTTAGGGGAGGGAAAATTCATTTGCCTTGACTCCACTTTTGACACTTTAAACTCCCTGAAACTAAAATAGCCCTGGAAGATACGCCATCCCAAAAGGAAAGTAGTCTTCCAACCATCCATTTTCAGGTGCTGTGTTAGTTTCAGGAAGGGTAATAACAATCTCTCCCTTTGAAAAAGTCACAGGAAAATTCAGTGAGTCAAAGTTTTGAATTTACTGGAAGCGACTGAGCAAAACAATATGTGATTCCTGCCTATTCCAAATTCACTTGCTACCGAGACTTGCTTTTTTGGAGCGTGAGACTGTTTTTGTTGTGGAATGGTTTCTTTACTTACCCACATGCAACAATGAAACGCAAGATAAATTGATTGATAAAACATTTCTGTAATTTCTTTGCTTACCCACTTGAACAATGGGTTACTTTCATTGTTCATCTGAGGTCGTTTCCGTAAAAGAAATCCATCCACGTTTGAATCCCATGGGATTTGATGCCATCCTTGGCGAACGCGGATAGCCAAGGTGTTTCCAGCACCAGATCCATCTTACAGCTCGCAATCCTACAAGAGGCCTTTGGCTGTTGGTGAGATATGTTTCTTCAGTTGTTTTTTCTTTAATTCTTGTTTTGGTTGCTCAAAAAGTCTAGAGTTTAAGGAGGAAATTGACTTGGGGATGTGATACTTGTTTCTAATTTCAACTCTTCATATCTCCTCACGTGTCTATTTACAAAAAACTTGAGACATGTGTGTTTCTCGGGTAAGACTTGTGAAGGGTTTTCGTTCCGTTTCGTTCGGTGATTCTGATGGAGGCAATCATGCCAAGACTTGAAAGTGAAAGATGAGTCACGGACCTCCAATGGTGATTAGAGTGGTTAAAGTTGACTTGTTATAAACCCTTAAAAAGAACTTTATGTATAATAAGTATTCACAGAGATCTCCATTGACTGGTTACATATGCCGCTTTCCTTAAGCAAAAACACTACACTGACCTCTTTGGGGAAGATTTCCAACTATTTGGGGAAGATTTCCAATTTGACTACACCCCTGAAATTTAACATGGAACCGGAACCTAAAAAGAAGTCCCTGGAAAAGGAGATTCCTTTTGGAAACCATCATTTTCAGGTTCCATGTTAAATTTCGGGGGAGTAATATGTTGTAAATGGGGTTTCAAAAACCACCGACTAGAAAATGTTGGTGTTTTAGTGAGTGTTTTGCCTCGTCACTTCAATGGCTTCAGGCACCTCTGCTGGATTCCATGGAATTCAATTATCTCACCAGACCGGGTGAGTGAGACTTGGACGACGAGGGAAAAGGATGGGAAGTTTTTATGGAAGGAGCTGATTTTTGGGGGAAGTTATAACTGTAATTCTATTCTATGAATGAAAGTATAGGTTGGTACAATATCATGCGGGGGGAAAAAAATATCATATGAATATGAATTGTTTTATTTGTAGTTGCCCTCTTTGAGACTAAGTTTATTGCTTAATATTCTATTTCAGTAATCTTCATGTAGGTATAGGCCATTGATGGAGGATTAATGGCATTTTAGCCATTATGCTACCATCGGAAATACTTTGCGTCAATGGATGTTTTTGCTGAGAACAGGAGGTAGGTAGCATAAGATGATCCAATTGACAGCAACAAAAGAACAACATATATATATATATACGTATAATCTATAATGTAATGTATATATATACACATACATTTACATACCTAGAACGCAACTGACCTTCAGTTTTATGGGTTTAATCTCTCAAAATATGGGTGATTTAAGTTCTTTTTATACACCACCAAATATAGTCATATAGTCCTTGCATTGCTGTATTTGTAGGGGTTATCTCATCCCAAGAAAAAACCTGAACACCAGACCCAGAATAAAAGGTGATATGTTTGAACCCCTTTTTGAGGGGTGTTCCACCCTGCCCAGACTTGGGATTCCTCCAAAGTAGTTGGTGATTTGGTTACATGGGATGACTGGCATGGGATGAGATTTTCATCTACGGCGATTGGGATGATGACATCAACATGCCACTGTTTTTTTCCCTGCTGAGTAGCAAAAAAGGGAAGTCCGGGACCGTTGACCCTTCCCTGAAACTAAGAGTTTGCAACAACAAAATGAATGGTTGGCTGTTGGAAGATGATCCTTAGGCTCCCTGGTTGTTCTGTTGGTTTTCAAGGAGTGAATGATTCGGAGATGAAGAGGTGAAGATGTGTGTTGTAGTTTGGTATGTTCCGGACATGAACTACTTGAATATACCATCTAACGATACATATCAGACTGTTTGCTGCCCTCCGACATTGTGACATGTTCGCCACGGCACGCCGAAGTTATGGCAAGCTTTGGGTAGAAAGATGTTCCGGGTTTCAAATCTCACATAGGTTCGCCAATGGTTGGTTGGTTATTGTTGGTGGTTCGCTATGATAAGACTTCCATTATGCCAAGGATTATTTCGGATGTACCTAAAATTGGTAGCCACCAACATCAACCACCAACGCTAAACATGTGCATTAACTAAGGTACCTAAACTACCAAGAGCTCAGGATCCCATGGGTTTATCCTGTAGGAGTGTCCATTGTTACCCCGTGTTTTTGTTGGATCCTCAGGATCCGGTGCAAGATGGGATTCCATGTCTTTGGTTTCCAGCTCCAAAAGCAGCAACGGTGATCCTTTTCTTTCATGCAAATGCGGAGCCTTGGGGTCACAATGACCGTGGGTTTAAGGGCCTTAGGGGTGGTGAATTCACGCCCCAGGTGGGTTTGGTTTGGTTAGTTAGATGTTAGATGACTATTAATCAAACAAGTTGGAAAAAAGGGAGCCAAGGGCGGTTTCAGCTATTGAAACCGGTTTCAAATCTTAGATGTTTGGAGTTGGAGTTGTCAGTTGGACATCAAAGAACTCTAGGTGTGCCCTAAGAATCAGCGAATGAACCCTCCAATGGAGGGGTTTGAACCTACATCGCAGGGTGGTTTAAGGTCCTCAAAATAGATTGTCTTGAGGTCCCATGAATCTTAGGGTGAAACTTTTGGACATTGACTGAGATGGATGTGTTGAAATTTCTGGATGTTGAGGTCCGACATAATTTCAGGTGAAGCTCTGTTTCAAGTAGTCGTGATTTTAATGAAAATCATCCAAGACAACTTATCACTTTGGTGTGAATGATTTGCCATATACCAGGACCAGGATGAAGGAAGATGGTGCAACTTGCATAGAAGAAGCCGTTTTACAAAGACCAATACACATGGAAACGTCACCATTTGCTTGCAAGGGAATAATTTCAAGGTGGCGTAGTTTCTTTTTCATGCATATGTCTTATGTCTCGCATGCACCCCTGAAAATTATCATGTTGAAGCCAAACAGCTGGTGGTTTATTGTATCTTGGTCATTTTCAAGTTCCTCAGCGGTTCGTTTTCGGGCTGACACGGCCTTGCAAATGGACCATGAATGAAGATGTAGTTGTTAATATAGGGGCATCCACAGATACGTCGAGCAGAGGTCATGCCAGCATCCCTGAGAGAGGTTACATAATTATATATATATATATGTTCCCTTTTATCTACAGATATACATGCAACGTTGGAAGTATATAGACATATATTGACTTTAGAACATCAGGAAGAGTCAGAGGTGCAAGTAAAGTTTGATAACAGAGAGGTGACATAATTTTCCTCAAAGCTACACTTTGTTTTGAGAAAAAGAACCCATCCAGCGTCTGACACTCGGGACACTGTACTTTTCCAGGAAGATTTGGGCATGTCCTTTGCCATTTTGAAGCATATGCGCGATCAGTTCAAAGTGAATGTGCTCGCAGTGGAATATCCAGGAGACACAATTTTTGTTGTGACAGTGAATCAAAGATCAATCAACAAAGCACTGGAATGCTAAAGAAATGGCTGCGGCTCAAAATGATTGGCCCTAAGATAGATGGTTGGAATCGTGCTGTAGTAATTGCGTTGACATTGCTCTAGCAATATAACTATATTATGATATGAGTAACCACGTTGATAGTAGTTGCTATATTATAAGGGTAATGTTGGGATGAAATGACGGCCATTAATATATATATACATATATATATATATGTATATGATCAGACGTGTGTTCCATAATTTTTTGGTCCAATATGCACCGATTCCAAATCAAAAGTCCTGGAAGTACTTTTGGCTGTTTGCACTTTTCATTTTGGTGGAAGGGATCTTTTTAGTCAATAAACCATCTATATCCACGATTTTTCCAATCTATTTATGGCTCCAAGAGTAACTATTGGGTAAATGAGTATCTGTAAAATTTTCAATACCTAGGTGTTTCCAGAGATTATTCGATGTTGTTCGTCTCAAAACTTGGCAAATGATCCAATTTGACGAGATAGCTATTTTTGAGATGAGAGATGAAAAACCACCAGTCAGCCATCTATCTAATTGTTTACCAGGTGTCATTGAATTACCCATATTGGAGCCATAAAAAACCGATGCAAATCTGTAAATGTGTCTATAATTCGCCCTTCCAAAATCCAGGAAAAACATTGGGTTAGTTGGTAATTTTGATACATGCTGACTCAACCGTTGTTGTTTTTTTTGCCGACCAGGCTATGGTTTACTACATCATTTGGAAGCTTCCGAAGCTGCTGTGTGTGAAGTCTCTTTGACGGCTTTTCGTTCCTTGGAGATGGATGGATTCGCCAGGGTCGAGGGCATTGATTCTGCAGGGTGGAGATGGAAGTGATGCGTTTAGGATCCATGTGGATGTTTCCAAAAATAGAGGAACCGCAAAATGGATGGTTTATGATGAAAAACCCCTTTTAAAATGGATGATTTGGGGGTACCATAATTTTCGGAAACACCCATGTATGGTGTACCTATATATACATTTAGTTGATTTGTTTATGGGAACTTAGTAGGTAAGTAAACAAAAGTCCCATGGTTCCTATAGGTAATGCATCTTTATTCAGGTATCAACAAAAATCCTTCATAGGAATAGGATAAGAGGGAATTTGATCAATGGATTGTAAAGAATTGACCTGTTGATATTAGGGAAACGTGTCGTCCAGTGTTGCTACCAAAAATGCTTGGGGCTGGTGAGTCATCCGGAACCAAAAACACACGAAAATATGGAATGGAACCCCAAAGCCAATCCAGGCAGACGCTACGGAGTAATGGAACCCCGAAAACAAACAGCGAGTTTATCCCTGAAAAGATGGTTGGAAGACTATCATCCTTTCCTTTTTTGGGGCGGAAGACCATTCTTTTCAGGTGCGAACTGAGAACTGTGAGTTTTAGAGAGGGTAACATAACATAATTTGAGTTTGTCCCAACCTTGCTTGGCACAACAAAAGGCAATGGAAAAACGCCACACTGCTCACTTGGAACTTTGACGACGACCAAGCTGTTTCCATGCCTGTTCCTTTTCGGTCAGCTCGACGGAATTCCCTCAAAAATAGGCTGAGAAGTATCTTCAATTCCCTAGGATTCCCCAGTCATATTCTCAGATGATGACTATAGTGTGTCCAATCACTTCCTTTGCATAGGTTCTCTTGCCATTCTCAGAACGGTCATTGGAGCCCTAGGGGTTTGTTAAAGAGTGTGTTTTCCAGCTTTGCAAGATTCTAGATTATATACCGCCACCTTTTAAGATGCCATGCCATGCATCTTCAATCACCTTTTTTCAGGGTCCACTTCCGCTGAAGCATTTCATTTGTTGTTTTTTAACGACTACTAAGCATGACACGTAGCGGAATCTGAATGGGTTTTTTTAACAGTACCTTTTTGTGAAGCTGCGAAGAGATTTGACAAACGCTACTTCAATGGTCACCCATAAACCCGATATTGGTTTGGCTATGACTACTATTGTTTTTCGCTTCCAACAACACATCATAAAAAAGCAATGAAATTACTGTGGTAAAGTACTCGTACCCTTCACCTAAGTTGGATTGGTTGGTTTTCTGCTTGTGTTCGAGGCGTTTCTGATCTATAGTGCCACTTCCGCTAGAAGAAAATTCACTATTCTAAAGCGGGTGCAGCCAATCAGCAATTCGAGCTTGGGGGTTGAGCACTACTACTCACTACTCAGTTAAATACCTTGCTGAAGAGGTGATTATAGCACCCCAATCATCATCTGAGAATATGATTGGATTCCTACTAAAGAGTGGATTAAACATCTGTTAGTCTCCACCTTTTCCGAAACTTGAAGTCAGAGGATCCCCCGTTTCGACCGCGAATCTCAAGTTTTGCCCGCTGAGGTTTCCTTGTGGATATTATCGGTGTTCGTTATTCACAGATCATCCTCTTCGGAAGATCCTTGGGGCTGCTGGGCAGCAGAAATTCCATACATTCCATGGTCCATCATGGTTTAAGAACCGTTTTTTTTTTTTAAGGAGGCAAGCACAATGTTTTTTCTTGTTTTTTTTCGGAATGACAAGGGGATGATGAGAAAATGATGAAACCTTAACCTAATTCTCAACTAAACCATTCAGGAACTGATTTCGTTGCAACCAAATATGAGGCTGCGTTTTTTTCTCAATCCATGATCCATTTTGAATGTAAGAGCTTGTCAGTTCCCTTCATATCTCTTTGAGATACAGCAGTGCTTTCTGGTAGTAAAGTTGTGAGTGCTGGGTAGTTCACTCAACGTGCGTGGAAAACATGTTCTTTTTATTTTTGGGATATCATGAGTTTGTGAAACAAATGGTCCTGTTCAAGAAATCCTGCATTGCAAGGAATGAGATAAACTACCAAAGTGGCCTTCAAAAAAGTGAAGGATATCAAGGTTGCAGGCTTAGAATATGATTGTTTCTTTGATTTTCATATATGGATACACCGAAAAATCACCCCAATTTGAACCTGACAATCTCCAGGAACCTCTTCAGAAAAAAAACATGGCAGGATTGGTTTGTTTTTTTTAGCATGGTCATGAAAGGGTCCCTGCATCTCATTCAAGGAGTGGTCCAGCCATCTATTTGGCCTCGCGCTTTCCGGTTGGTGGATTGAGCCTTGGTTGAGCGGTTTTATAACCGCCAAGAAGTCATCAATGAAGTATTCCCTTGGACCCCCAAACCCAAAACCATGAAAAATGATGGTTTTAAACCCCGAACAAATGGGTTACTACCAATAAAACTGAAGGTTGTGAGTTCCCATGGCTCATGTATCTATTTTGGGATGTTCCGTCTCAGTAGTTGAAAGTATATACGGTATCGGTATCACTTACCAAGAGGCTGTACAAAATAGACTCAGGTGATAAACACCCGTTTTTTCTTACTGTACTACAGTACAGTTCATTAGCAAAACAAGTACTAGGGTGGTTGGTTACGTAAGTATACCGTGAGCAAAACATGGCCCCTGAAAGGTGTCTACATTGACCAGTTTCATTGTAACACAAATGTGATGGTGTTGGCGTTTTCATGTGAAAATATTGGGAGAATGTTGAATTGTTTGGTTGAATTATTTCACCATTGACCTCATTTCATAGCAAATGTTCAGTAGCCCTTAGCCCTCTCGTCAGGATTTTGGTTTCAGCCTTTCTCTCCATCCGTGCAGCTGTACAAAGCATTGGTGGTTCACTTTTGGCCCTGGCATTTCAAGAACGATTCAACAATGGTTGCTTGACTGGGCTGTGCTTTGTGAGCAAATGAGCCATGGATGACCAAGGGTTGAGCAACAACCAGTTGATGGTTGGCGAAGTTTTTTAAATCTCTTAAACCCGAACAACCAGCCCCTTTGAGTTGATTGTAAAATCTTGGAATCCGTTAAGCTACGAAATTAAAGTTTAATCATTTTGGAAAGGAGCCTAATGTTTTGCCAAGTATATATATATATATTAGTTGGGCAATTGTTTGGGAATTCATCCATGGGCAGACTGGGCAGTGTAGAATTCATGGTAGATCCATTCCCCAGCACGTTCTACTCCTCCGCTGTATCCAACTACCAAAACCCAAGGCGCTAGAACGCGGCTAGAACCTGAAAATGATGGTTTGCAAAAAGGAATCTCCTCTTCTAGGCCAGTTTTTTTATAATCATGTTGGTCCGTATCACAAAGCTTTAGGAAAAGTGACAGCTACCACTGTGGACAGGTGTTCTAAAATGTTCTTTTATGCTCAGAAATATTGGCAACACATATTTTTGTCTATACATATCAGTCTATATGTATCCTTTCAACTTGTGTGCATCATTGTTTTTCTCCTTGTTTTTGTTGTCCTTGTATTGGAATAGACTCGTATGGTTCAACGGGCTAAGTAGATATAGCACGATATGGGGATGAGCTCATTTTTTTCTGGAAAACGCAGGGTCATCCTAAGAGGTTTTGCTATATGTCCCACTTTTGGGAGGATTTTGAATATCACTTTTAGAAGCTTAAAATGATGGCAATCCACCCGTTTTTTGTGATTCGTTGATACGGGGGACAATGAGAGTAATCCGCCAAGCTTAAACTTGACTTTGACCACGAACATCCTGAATCATCCTGGACATGTTGATCTTATCGACTGGGGTGAAACATAGGTGTTTTAGAGTTTTTAATCAGAGTCAACATGTGTCAACTCTGTATGTTTCTTCTTGAAAGCAGAACCCTCCTGGAACTGACATATCCATGAGCATTTTAGCGACTTGCACGAATTTGCCAAAGCATTTGCTGCATCCAAACCCCACCAAAAAGGATGCATTTTTTATCCACGCTGAAAAACGACGACCAACCAAAAATTGAGACAAAGTAACGAGTCAGGTAATGTCATTGCGAATGTCTCGTGTTCAACGTTGTTTATTCATGGAGAAGCTGATGGTTTGATTCCTGTGGATCATTCATTAACTCTCTTCAGACGCTGTCCCTCGGAGATGGAAAAATTTGCAGAACCGAAAAATCCAAAGGAAGCGACGATTAACTTGTTGTTGGGGGATGCAGCGGTTTAGATGTTTTGTGTTATATTAGTTTCTTTGGAAAAGCAAGATGTGTTGGGGGGGTGGTGTGTCTGAAGCTTGTCCTTACATATTATTTGCAAGTAAAGAAATGCTGGTACATGTTTATCATGCATAAAGTGGTGTAACACAACTCTAAAGGCCGGAGAAGGATGAAGGTGCAGGAACCATTGTTCTAGAACAATTTGGCATATCATGATATTTGACATCCCAAGAAGACATATTCCAAGAAACGATGTTCCAATGATATTTGTAGGAGTGAAATCAGGTACTTTGGATGCACTTGGAATCTCTGAAGGCGCAATTTAGATTTAGATGGACTGGATGGCCTGCATTGCTTCCAAATCATGTTCTTATTGATGGGATACATTTGGGCCCCCAGATACAAACTACTTTGCTGACATAAGGACGAGCATAGAAGCATGTAAGCAATTTATGACACTACACATATTAACATCACATCCACTTCGGTTATCTCACATGAAACCGTCTCAAAGACTGATCATTCTTGAAAAATATCCTCCAGCGAACGAGCACATCCCACCTTGGGAAGTTCGGAAAATCATCGACTCAAAAGTGCCAAACGGTAGGGGGGTACGTGATCCTTCCCAAGAGGGTAAATACGGTCGGACCTTTGCACCAAAGTTTGGATTGAAACACAACAACTCTCAGCAAAACGGCATGCCCTTCCTGAAACTATAATGGGACCTAAGAATTGTGGTTCGAAGATGAAATTTGATTTTGGGAAGACCTAGTTTCAGGAATATACTATGTCTGTTTTATGGCGCGTAATTATACTGGTTGGTTCATAGGCATCCTTATCATGGTTTATTACAATCCCTATATTAACATGGTTGGTATAATCCCCTATAACTGGGTGGTATAAGCCCAGGCTTTTGCTCACTGCTCACCTTTTCTTTCGGGAATTACCTAGGTCGTGCGCGAAAGTTGTTGGTGACGCCACCAGATATGGAGCATAACTCCAACTTGTTTGGCAATGCGAGCCTTTTTTCGCAGCAAACAAATCCCCCCTTCCCTAAAACTGACAACACCTCCGTTTGTTTAGGCCAAGACCCAGAAGGCATCTGTTTGTCTTCCAACTATCAATTTTTAGGTGCTATATATTAGTTTCAGTGAGGATACCTGCCCGCCAAAAAAACACCATGCAAATTCCAAAGTGGAGAAAAGTAAGTATTGCTCACAAAAGGCAAAAAAAAAGTTAGATTGATTATACATGATTATTAGATTCAATTATTTGCTTGGGTGTATCTTTTCTTTGGTTAATAGAGCCGGGCTAAAAAAAACTACCGTCACACAGAAATTTGCACAGTCACGGGTTGATTTTTGGACCCGAGATTGGGGTCCATCCATCGGTTGGTATTACCCTCCCTGAAACTAACATTTTCGCAGCTGAAAATGGATGGTTGGAATACGATCGCAAGTTTGTGACCCACGTACGGCACGTTCATCTTGATTTCTTCATGGCAAATTATAGTGACCAGTTTTCCAAAAATGCCGGCAAAGGTCATCCCCAAAAGGTAGTATAGTAAAGGGATATACCCCCAAAATACTTTTAAATTCAGGTTTTGGGAATTATGGTCATTTGCTCTTCATGGTCTTCCAATTAAACCTCTTTGGTGACATCAACGATTCGAAAAGCAGCACCCCGATACTGTGCTGTGCCGTGAAATTAGAGAGTTCTTGCATTGCAAGAAGAAATGGTAATCCTTTTGTGAATGAAAATCTTTGGATACAATGGGGTCAAACAACCATCCTACTCTGAAATACTCTGAAGCTGATGACAATGTCTTATTGTAGTCTAATCAGTCTAGTGAAGCAATAGGGCTTCTGACCACTGCTCTAGGGAGAATTTGAGCCTGATTCATATATGTTCATATTTGGGGTGTGAATACGATGGCTTGTGAGATCCACCACAAGATTTGACTGTTTAGTCATCAAGCCTATTCTAAGAGGGGCGTGCTAAAAGGATTCTGGTGTGAAAGGGACTATATACTATATACTATATACATAGAGGATTGTGATCAATTGTGTAGATTGCAAATTCTGACTTGGATTTGTTTTTAGACTGATTGTTTACCCCAATGAAACTCATCACTAAATCACCATTGGATTGGTGTTTTTCATAGTCTTGTTTCACTCCTTCCCAGGCATCAAACAAGGTATCTGGAGAAGATTTACACTACCCAGCCAAGCCACCCCTAGAGCCGAGGAGATGCGATGTTTTTGTTGTGTTCTTCCATGTTTTTTCTAGGTTGTGGTTTTGGATATTTTTTTTTCATCCCTATTTGGGGAAGATTCCCATTTTGACTAATACTTTTCAAATGGGTTGAAACCACCAACTAGTGTTGTGTTCTTCCATGTTTTTGTTTAACTTGCGAGTTTTGTGATATTCAGATGTGTTGGTCTGGGCACTGCAAAAAAAAACAATTCCTGAGGAACTACTTGGCGATTCCTGCCATCCACTTCTTTGGCTTTCCCGGGCAGCTCGTAGTTGAAAAGGGGGTGATGAAAAAAAAATCCCATGCGAGTTTGGAAACCTCCGCTCCCTCCAAATGTTCATTTGGAGAATTTTTGAGTGTGGTTTCTTGTTTTGTTACTGGTTGTCTCAGAATATAAATAGATATCTATATATCTATATACAATATATCTATATTCAATATATCGTGACTCTTTACAAATATGTAGTGAATGCAACTATGATGTCGACATCAATCTTTGGTTCCAGTACTGTCACCATCCCTCAATGATGGGCCCGTGAACAGTTGTGTTGGGATTGAAGCTCAGCCACGAAATCCCATAGAAACTTTAGTATAGACCAGTAGTACAGGGTGGGCCCCGTCTCCAGTTAAAAATGGGTTTATAACTTCTATAAGTATAGGGTTATAACCCCAGTTACCCTTTTTTCAGGCCATTTATAGGGCCCCCAAAACCCCCATTTATAACCGGTACGGTAGGGGCCCACCTGGTAGTAAGTGGGGTTGTTTTACCCGTTCACCCCATGTTTCAGTTTTTGTGGAAACAGTCCCTTTTTGTGAGACCCAACTTTTTTTAAGAACGTCGGGGAATCCTGGAACACATTTGACATTGTAGGTTACCATAGGATCCATGTGATGGTTTTGTTTACCTACATTTACTATAAATTCAAGCCAAATGTAGGAGAATATACCATACTTGACATGGATCCTATGGGTTCGTGGCACCATCACGGGCTAAGCAGCTAAACGTCCCCGAGGTACTACACTGCTACCCCGCCACGACTCCCTGCGAGTTTATTTGAAACGCCCGTGCGACGGCATGACGACGTTACTGGCAGGCGGGAACGGAAAGGCTGGGTTCTTGCAGGATTCCAAACAATAACTTAACAAAAACCCTGGTTGTTTAGGGTATGTAGGGCATTATGCTAAGCCAATTAAGTAGGGATTATAATAAAACATAAAAAGGATCCCTGTTAAGCAACCAGTATTTCATGGAAAGTAGCCGGCCGGGTCTTATTCGCGGCTCAGTTGAGTTGATTAATGACATGGAACTTATGGAACAATGAAAATGAGGATCTTAATTAGTAATTTCCTAGGTGGTGGAACTTCAAAGATTTTTTATTCTCATCCGGATCCCTGGGGAAATGGTCCAATTCGACTAGCATTTTTCAGATGGCCAACCAGGTAATTTCAGGTATCGATTCGTTTGATTTCAGGGCTGTACCCTTCCCAGAAACGAGCTAATATCCCCTCCCAGTCGACATGTTGGAAGATGTTGTTCTTTTCTTTTCTCTTTGGTGGGTGGGATGTCGGATTTGATCGTTCCTAGGATACTACGACTCATAGTGTATACACGTTTGTGAAAGCTGAATTGGGGTTGGGGTTTGAAACTACCCTCGGTCATAAGCAGGATCAATCATAGCCCATGATGAAAACCCTTCAACAGAAACCACTCAGTCTGTGAAGAGATGGAATCACTGGTCTTTTCGTTGTAGCTCCTTTGAACATGTTTTAAATGTCTTAATGTCCATGCATTTGGGGTGCCAAGATGATATCTTGTTCTGCTGAAGGATGCAAACTTCAAGAGATGTTTTGCTCTCTTTTCTTGTGGTGATGGCTAAAGCAGGGTCAACAACAAGCAGTTGTAGCCGGCACCACATATTGCCAACCAAATTTTTGTTGGAATTTTAAGTAAACGACTCAAGGACTCAGATAGATAGCAGCTTTAACCTGCAGAAACTTCGCCACTTCGCCACGAATTTGTCAGGTCTTCTTTGACTTCCAAACCTTTGCTCTGTGACTGCTTGGCAAAGAGAGATCACCATGGTGCCTTAGCTGCAGTGTTCAAACGAAAAATAATGGGAAATGATGTGAATCAAGCTTATGCGCAATCACGCTGGACCAAATTAATCATCAAAACTCAGGATGTTTTTTGAAAAGCCCGGATGTCTGACAGGTTAATTTCTGCTGGGAACTTTTTGACGACCTAAGGGAAGTTAGGCCAGAGCAAAAAAGGGGCATGAAACGGATGTACTGACAGGCTTGTTTAGCCCTGAATTTGCTCGTTTTTAGCCATGGGGGCTGGCCAATGGGGCAAACTTTGGCAGAAAGATTCGGGACAATTCTAGCTTTTATCCAAGGGTCATAAGTGCTTGTACATAGATCGTTTGCACACCCATTTTGGCCATAGCATGTCATCAAGACAATGCGTCCACCCTTCATAGGGATTGGATGGTCAATGAAACTTCAACACGCCCATAAGACGCACAAGATCGATTTGACGAGCCTTTATGATTTGTTCAGAGAACCAGACATGGATCTGACAAGCAGCTGCCATGTTCAAAGAAACACTGGGTGGTGGTTTCAAATATCATTTTTTTTCAACCCTATTTGGGGAAGATTCCCATTTTGACTCATATTTTTCAGATAGGTTGATACCACCAACTAGAAGACTTCGTGTTCAGCAAATGGAATGATGTTTGTCTATGATTGGCTTTTTCCAATCCAGAACAGAGAACAAGAGTTTGAAATCGAAACTCGAAAGAATAAAGGGGTTCAGGGTCTTTTGCAGTTGTTTCTAGAGCTGGGGATTCGCGCCTCAGAAGATTGTTAAATTGTTTTTTGGGTTACCCTTACCTCGAACGAAAATAGTCTTGCTTGTGCTAGCAGGCTGTGATGAGTTCATAGTAGGTAGTACGCCATTGGTGGCCGCTCCTTGAAACGAGACCGGGAATGCAGTTGCGTGCAATACGCAAGTCTGTTGCCAGATACCTGAAAGGTTGCAAACCCGAAATCGGTAGCACTGTCACTTCCTTACATAGGCTGGAGCTGACCACGAATCGAGGAATACAGGTCCAAACAGTTTTCCTGTAAGTACTTTTGACTGCACTGTGCATGATTAATTCATAATAGTGGGCTGCGCACATCGCACCCATGTGCGCTGCGTATCACTGTGCAGCAACATGACTGCAATGTTTTTTCAAGATGTTTGTCCAAAAAATGTTCTCTGTCTTTTGGGAGGTAGGGCAATAAGGGTTTGCTATACATTTTTTTTTTGAAACATCGCCTTCAAAATTTAGTCTAAAATGATGATTTTCTCCACATTAGTGCTGATGTTGATTCAGGGGAGGGGGGGGGACGACGTGAACTTTGCAAAATTTCTGTAAATCGATCCCCAAATTCTGCACCTTGCCACCTTGAAACGGGCCCCCTTCTGTCCCATTTGGTTTCACCATTCAACCTGCTGAGGTTTGGATTTGGGACCTGAAAAACCGGGTGCCATGGCGAGAAAAATTGGAAAAACCGACGATTTGTATTGTCTTGCTGTAAAAATGGGAAGGTGTTTGTTAAGGGATCAGTAAGTTTACCGACATTGAGGAGATTAAACAAGGCAAATATATGTGTCTATGTTTATAAATACTTGAACGTATGTATGGTAATTTTCAGCGATTTGCCATTCAATAGTGCAGTGTGAGTGAACGATCAAAGCTGAGTTGTTGAAATTTTCTTTGCACAAAACACCTTCTTAAGGCAGATAGTTTTGAGTTTATTTAGGTGATGATTTTCATGTTGTTTCAAAACCTCCTCTTGGGAAATTGCTGGTTTTGCTGACATTGATTCCTTTTGGAAAGGTTGTGGCGTGTTGTGGCTGCCAAAGTATTTTCAAGGCACAACATGACTGGCCATACGAGCCTGATTTCATTTTTCAACTTGGAACCAAAAATCAGACAAGAAGGGAAGGGGATAATTATATCCCATACCATCGTATAGCATCCATGTAAGGTATATTTTCCTACATTTACCATAAAAATCAACCAAATGTAGGTGAATATGCCATGCGCGGATTCCACGGGTATTCAAATGAATGTATATTATATATTCATGGACTGTGTCTTAGGTTCGGTTCCCCCGGGTTTGCAGGAAACCCGACGTAGCCTGATACTACCAACTATAAGCTGTTGTAAAAAATCTACCGTCGGACGGATTCAAATGAATCAAAGCTGCTGGTGATTTCAAGTTCCACCACGTGTTTTTTTCAGTGGTTTGTATAATTTTGATTGGTTTTTCTAGAAACTTTCCAACTTTGTCCGACCTCTTTGATGTTTGAGAAAAAATGAACTTTTAAACACATACCAGAAAGTGTTAGTGATGTTCATCCCATGATAGAATCCATGAAATGGCACCTACCTTTAAAGAATTCCACGCAAAGAAAATCACGTCCTGGTGACGCCAAACTCATGGTTACAGCCAAATGTTTTCACACACCGAACTTCTGCCGAGAGTGGTTGAGGGAAACCATTGGTGGGAATTGGCATTGCCCAAATTTCTCCTATTGACCTGGATATACATGCCCATTAAAAATTACATCTAACTACACATAATATGTACAGTATACCAGCACCCTCCTTTCCAGGTGGTATTTGAACCCTAAGGGGTTGCTTAGTGGCACCCCAATTCCCATCCATTTGGCACCCCGAAAGGAGGGTCCTATTTTCCACCTTGTGGCCCCTCCGACTGAGTCCTGCGCTTTTTTGGGGACCAGGTGGGAACAGCATCACCGTATGTTTTTTCAAAGATGAAGCTGAAGGTGATCAAGTTCCTTGGAATAACTTCAGGTAGGTCATCGGAATCTAAGGGGCCCAACCCTCCCAGGTGCAACCCCGGCAGCAGGAATTTTTCAGGCCTTATGAATACCCCCACCCAATTCCTCTACAGAATCACACGGGTTGACCCCTCTACAGAACGTTTTTTTTATACAGAAATTTCTTTGTTAAGTTTTTATTTCAGGCTACTACGAGCCTGGCTTATGACTTTGTAGGGGGCACTTTTTTTGACTGCCACAGATTCTATTCAAGGTCGGGTAACCAATTCTGTAGGGATTAATTTTTTGTGGTGTTCAAAACCCCCCAGTTTGTAATTTTATAGTGGCAGGTGATTCTGTAGAGACTTGGGGGGGGGGTATTAAAAAGGAACGTAATATGTAATATAGTACTGTAAGCTGGTTTGTGCAGGAACATAAACCTGATGGTTTGGATGAGTTTGCGGCTGTTCTTAGTAGAAAACTCCAAAAGACTGAAGTATCTAAAGCACCCCAAACTCATCCAGCCCACATGCCAAAATTACGAAAAGTGCAGATATTGCAATATCAAAGATTCCTCGTGGTTTTGGGATGGTTTGGGGTAACCAGATGCCACTGCATCCTTACAAAATCAAAAACTTCGGGATTTGATGGCCATTGTCCCACTACAAAAGTTGCAAACTCTGCTAGCATCCTAAAGGAAGTAGGTTAAAGCAAAAAACACATATCCCAACCCAGCATTTTCCAGAGAAAAAAACACAAACCAAACACAACCCAAGCCCCAACACTCATAGCTACAGAAACGTAAACCTGATGGTTTGGATGATTTTGCGGCTATTCTTAGTAGAAAACTCCAAAAGACTGAAGTATCTAAAGCAGCCCAAACTCATCCAGCCCACATGCCAAAATTACGAAAAGTGCAGATATTGCAATATCAAAGATTCCTCGTGGTTTTGGGATGGTTTGGGGTAACCAGATGCCACTGCATCCTTACAAAATCAAAAACTTCGGGATTTGATGGCCATTGTCCCACTACAAAATTGCAAACTTTGCTAGCATCCTAAAAGCAGTAGGCTAAAGCAGAAAACATCCATCCCACCCAACCCTCCATTGCCAGCTCTACAAAATCAAAAGCCTACCCTTTTGTAATGTTTGGCTTTTGTTTGGCAAGGTCAGACTACAAAATCAATAAGTATCTACAAAAAAAAACTCGTAGAGGAATTTCTGGATTTTACAAATCCAATCAATCTCAGGCCCTCATCTTGGTTTGGGATTTTGTAGAGCTGAATTCGGGTGCCATCTTGGAAATTGGTTTTAAAAAAATGGGGTTGTGCAATGCATTTTGTAGTGATTTGCTCGAGTCATCCCGAGGTGCAGCTCCCAATTCTGTAGGGAAAAAAGCCTCTACAAAATCAACATCATGACCACTAAAACATATTTCACTACAAAATGCATTGCACAACCCCCCTGGGGTATTTGGAGGGGGTATCCTTATGAAGGGATAAATGACCATTGGTTTCCTTTAAGAAGGCGGAAAATTGATTGAACCCTTATTTCTGACGCGGGTTACGTTAGGGGGGGGGGGGGTTGATTAGCCATAATTTTTAGGGGATTATTAAGGGACAATGATGATCGATAACCATTTGTTTTGCACGTGGGGTCAGAGTTGGAGTGGGATCAAAGGAGAGAATCAGAGAATCGAGGAGTCTCGAGATTTACTTTTGCACTTTGCACCAACCAGCACCCTCCTTTTGGGGTGGTGTTTGAACCCTAAGGGGTGCTTAGTGGCACCCCAACTCCCATCCATTTGGCACCCCTTGGAGGGTCCAGTTTTGTGTTTTGACTTTTGGCTTTTGACAATTCTTTTAATGACATGAAAACACCAACAGAAAAGTCTTCCCTCCGATGTTCGGTCCTCTGTTCTCGAGGAAATTGTTTCAGCTTCCAAGTCCTGTCCGGTTATTGCAGTTTTGTTCAATGACCTTGTTGCCATGGCAAACCATGAATTGAGAGTAGTAGATTATCTTAGATAGAATTTGCCCAGACCAATCAAGCTTTGGCTGATTGTTGGCAAGATTTCGAGGCGAGTCGCATTGGGGATTCTATGAATTATTCATGTATATATTCACATATTTGAGATTGACCTGAAAGTGCGGTTGGCTTATTGGACAAATCTCAAGTTGGCTGAACAACACAAACGGGGAAGGCAAACTCAAAAAATAATTTATCCACCTGAGCAACAAGCAAATTCTGGTTGTTTAGAGTATATGGATTGTACTACCCAGTTATATGAGGATTATAGTGAAACCCATATAAGGATCCCTATTAAACAACCAGTTTCATTTAAAGTAGGAGTCAGAGTTGTTGTTGTTTTTTTCGTGGCTTCGTGGCTCACCTGGTTCCATTCACCTCCAAACAACCTGGTCCAGGTGGTTTGGTTGGTTGGTGTTTTTTCCCCTCAGGAGACGGTGCAAAGAGTACCAGAAACTGCACCTTTGGCGTCCAAATCCTAAAGTCCTGAACGAGTTGGGTGTCCCCAAAAAAAGGGGAACTATTTCAAATAGAAATTTACATCTTCCAACCACTATTTGTGAAGGGATATATGTTAGTTTTCAGGGAGTACTGGTAATTTTGTTGTTGTTGAAGGAAGGAAGAAGAAGGGTTCTATACACTGGCTGTCAATATCAAAAAGGATGTAACTCGGGATGACTCCAGAAAAAAATGGGATGCATCGCCCTATATCTCTCAATGATACACAAGAAGTGAGGAAGGCGGCCCTTTCCAGTTTTTGACGCTCAGATTTTCCATGTAAACTACATCCCGTGGAACCCCTGAACTACTCGTGTTGGGGAAACTACTCCATGAAGAATGGGGTTTTGAAACAACCCCCCCCTTTTCTCTTGGATATGATGTGTATATTATATATACAATATTGTATATATATATATATACATGTTTTGGGTGGTGATGTTCAGCTTTCTGAAGCTGGGATTCCTCCAAATCAAACAATTTTCTATTCTAACTGTATATATGTATACTCCTAGGATCCATGGGACTGGTAGATTTACCTACATTTTCCCCCACATGTTTTCGCCAAATGTAGGGAATATACCATACTGACATGGATCCTATTGGATACATAGCTGTGTCTTGGGCCTTTCTCCTCGGACATAGTGGTGGTTTAACATGATCCAATTTGACTTGCGCACATTTTACAGGTTGAAAAAACATCAACTATAGCATGACTCGCAATATACTATTTAATTATTTGATTATGTTCATGCAAATATATACTATACACATAAAAATGGGAAATTCAAAGAATATATTACTGTGAAATGAGTACGATGACTTCACACATGTCTCATTCACACCTGAAAATCAAGAAGCTCGTTAGCCCCTTAAAACAAGGCTTCTGGAGATGTCCTCGATATTGCTGGTGATGTGGTGGATGTGGACGACGTGAACCTTCAGGAAGGAGATATCTTGTCACAAGCAGTGGACGATGTGCCACAGTTACCTGGTGATGGTGCCGTTTCTTTTGGGGTGGTCCATGCTTTGTGTCAACCGAAATTCACTCAACCTCGCAACGTGTCCATATGATATGTTTTTTTTTTGGGGGGTGTCATCAAGATCCAGCCGTCGGGCGTCAACAGGTCACCGAGTATTTTGTTACCTTGGACCCCAAAACCCATGGAAAAACGATGGGTTTTTTTAAACCCCCCAAATTTTATGGGTTTTTTAAAACCAACCCCTACAAAATGGAAGGAAAATAGGACATGTGAGGAACTTCCCAAGGGTTTTTTCACCCTGATTGAACCGTTGTGAAAATCCCAAAACTGCCAACTCCTACAACTTGGATGTCGACATGTAAGTCCCCTCGCTGGCAGTGGATGTAGAAAAGTCCCACTGCCTTTTTTCATGAGATAAAACTTTACTTCAAATCTTATGGCTGGTTTCCACGTATAATATATATATATATAGAGAGAGAGAGAGATTTATTTGGGATATATATATAATGTTCTATACTTTCTGACGGTTTTTAAAGTGTGTATTACTTTGTGAAGGTGATTCATCCTCTCAGTGAATCACCATGATATGCTTTTTGCGGAATCCCTTCATTCCTCTGGGATTCCTTAGAGTGACATTCATCAGCCCTGGGCCCTGGATGGTTCAACGATTCAAGCAATTTTGGGTGCATTGTTACGTGATGTTTTTGTGCCAGGATCAAGGCAGTTGCAAACTGTTTTTCGGTATTTTCCCAAATGAGCCATGCTGTAAACCCCCCCTTCATGTGGAAAGAAGGGAGGTGGTCATAAGAATGTGCATAAGTCAGCGTAATTAAGCTGGCACGTAAGCAAAACACTGGAATCCCCACACGTAAGCAGGCACTGTGGCCGCATAAGTGATGCAGAAGTGGTGGTGTAAGCAATTCCTTACGACCTTGTGAAATGAAAGACCTTTCGAGCACGGCTCAAATGATGTAAATTGCCTTTGAGAAAAAAATGCATCTGCTTTTTCTGACCATTTTGAGAGGTAGTTTACGGATGCCAAGATAACGCCAATGTTCCGACAGGCTGGTCAAATGTGACGTTATTTAAGAAGAGTATTCAATCAGCACCTATTCAATGTTTGTGTTTGCTGTGCACCCCCCCAAAAAAGAAATACAGCACAGATTCTTATTCCAGAATTGATTCAGTTGAAAGGTTTTCAACTTGAGTTGAAAACACCAACTAATAGACTTAAGTCTTATAGAGAAATAGTTGTTTTTTTTCAACATGTCCATCCATTGAAAAAACTGCTTGGCTTTTAAAACGTCGGCATCCTGATGGAATCAACTGGTGGGACCCGAGGTCGTCGCCCCTTCCGCTCCCGAATAGAGACTTGGCACCCGAACCGAGCCATGGTGTTTTTCTGGTGGAAACGGGTCTTAGCCACGAGTGTCAGAAGAAAACAAATCAAGAAATGTTGTGTACATTCACTAAAAAAAGCTAACAGCTCGCCCCTGAAAATGGATCATCCCCAAACAAAAATGAAGCATTTTCCAACCATTGATTCAGGGCTATGTTCGTTTACTGGAGGGTAAGTAGTCTTTCCAACACTGAATGTTTGAACCTTTGACTTTGAACTAGTATGGGAATTCCCTGATCCAAGATGAAGCTGTGGGAAAGCAGATTCGATCCAGTGGATCTTTGGGAAAAAAAAATGTTCATCAGATTCGATCCAGTTTGACACAATATGTTTCAATTTCTTTGAGTTTCAAACCACCAACCCCCATAGAATCCAGTATGTTTACCATGTTTACCTATATTTCGTCAATTTTTCGTGGGTTTCATGTCAGGTAAATTGGGATGCCGTCAGATTCGCAACACGAAACTCCCCAGATTCTGAGGTGATGGGATTTGAGGCTTCGAAGGATGAAACCGAAACAAGGTCCGCAGGCCCGAAGTTTTCCACTGAAAAATTTCGAAAAACGTGAAGTTTGGAGGGTGAAATTTTGCCACCCTGGATTTGTGTTTTGATTTTTGTTGTTTTCGCTTTGGGATTTGAAAGGTGAGATTATTGAGATTGATCTTAGACAAATTGAGGGAGGCCCACCAGGCCCAAGCAAAATATGCTGTGAGTGCGCAGATTTTCAGATGTTGTTTCAGTTGGATGACTTCAAGTCAGTGAAAAAAGATTGGTTGATTTATCTTTCTCTTGAGGGAAAGCCTCCAGGTGCATCAAACACAAGTGTTTTTTCGTTTGTTATTGCGTCCAACCGATGCAATGGTTACTTCTGATATCAGATGATAGCTCAACCTGTGCCATTGTCGTGCCATGGTCCATGGTCATTCAGTGAACACCTACCTTACAAGTTACAAGTATGTTATTATGTTTCGAGTTTTCAACTTAACTGACTGGTGCTTAGTGATGAGCAAATGAGCAAAGGATGGCAATTTTTCCTACTATATAAATGACGAGCAAATGAGCAATTGGTCGGGTTGAGCACCAGGTCGTAAATGTTTTGTGTTTTGGTAAAGTGGTGGTTTTGGGAATTCTATAGGCGCTGGTCCCCAATCACCAAGCTTAATAAAAATGGGTTGCCTTCTGATTCTACTACCAGGAACCCCGTCCAGGTTTCCTGAGGAAAACCAATCTCACAGTTAAGATGTCGCAATGCTTCTTGTTGCTAGGAAAAGCCTTGTGTTTAGATCCGTTTTTTGGTAGGGAAATACTCTCAAGGGCCAGCCAATCAAGCTAAACTTTACACTTTTTGGTGTGACATGTTTAGAGGAAATTGAAGTTCAAACTGGTATTTCATAGTCCTTTGGCTGAGTACTGAATAGATTCCCTAGCATCGGATACTCTATGGAAGGTCTATTCAAGATTATTCAAGTTTAAGTAGTTTAGGTGGTAAATGTAGGTAAAAATACACCATACATTGAGCGTTTTGGGATAGATTCATCCAAAGATCCCCTCAACTTTTTGTTTTTTCCCTCCAGGTGATTCAGTGGCCGTGACCTGACTTGATTCCCAAACGTTGGGTTGGTCACTTCAGCATCTTCAGTACCCCCAAAAGAGGTCACCAGCAGAATAGCTATGCGGCGATTTATACTGTTGATGGTTCAGAAATCCGGCGAGAAAACCACCGTTTGGATGTATAAAACCCATGAAAATAATGGGATATTTACCATATCAACTGGTGATCGCCGGATGTCTGAACCATCAACAGTATCACCATACCTGAAGATTCCCGTTTCACACTGCCCTGATCTATCTTGAAGGTGATTCGACCCCTGTCACACGGACAACAACTGTGAGTCTCATGAGTGAGGGACCAGTGCGTTGAAATGATTCGACCCTAAGAAAATCACTGCACCAAAATGACATGTTGATATATATTTTTCAGAATCATTTTAGTGGTAAGTTAAGTTGGGGCCCGGAATAAACCATTTTAATATGCAGTTTAGTTATAAGTTGGGGGTTTTCCGGGTTTCCCTATACCTTCACTTGCCAACTGCCAAAAAGAAGATGATTTGTTTGGAAGAAAACCTCTCTCAACACTTGGGGTCTCCAAATAGCCCATGTTTTTGTGAAAGATTTTCGTGTTCTTCGCAAGAACGACGGAGATTCTTCGCAACAAAAAAACGGCCACCAGTGCCTTGTTTCCAAACGCATGCGGCAACGTCCGTTGAAAGTTTCACAAAAAAAAAGCCCAGGGAATGGCAACTTTTGGAAAAGAAAAGGGCGTGTAGCATCCGCAGGTTGCTGTTTCCCAAGGTAAATGGAGATAGCTTAAGGCAATCTCCGAAGGTGTTGTTAAGTCAACTACAAGGAAGACAAAAAAGTCGATAGGCTTGACTACTATAAGGGGGAGCCCTTTGAATAGGGGGGTAACTGGGAACTCTGGGAACTCTGGTTTCTTAGGGAAGCATTTGACCGGGAAGCATCAGAAACCATAGGGGTAAGCTTGGGGGCCCCGACCCATCGACCCAGACCTCAAGATGGGTTGATTTGTTTGTTCTGTGTATTTTTTTGGGGGTTGGAATAGGGAAAAAAAAACGTCCCTATAATAACCATTTGAGATTGTTTGAAAGGACAAGTGCTACTGCTAGTTTCATTGGGAGTAAGCTTTACCAAAGAAGAACCCCCAGCTAGATCAGAATGAGGGATGTTCATCCTTGAATGCGTGATGGGTTGTCTCTCAACGGGGGTATATGATTTGAATGCTCAAAGTCAGTGGTCTTTGGATACATTTTTTGGAAGTATGAAGTATAATTTTGGGTGTTTTTGCCCCCCTCCCAGGATGACAGTGACCACCAGGATTGTTACATGTTTAGTCGCGGGGATTCCTATAAACCTTCATTTGCCACTGATTGAGTAATCCCGTGCATTGGGGGTAATTTACATAGCGCCAGCAAATAATGATTTTGTTTCTCACTCGATGGCCAACCTTTGAACTCTTCGGGGTTCCATATTTAGTAGAGAAAAAGAATAAGTTTGCACTTTATTGTAGTTTCCTTTGGCGAAGTGAGGTTAGGAGAATTGTGCAAAGAGAAGAAGGGTAAAAAGATGTCTCTAGAATCAGTAGAATCTACCAACCCTCAAAAATGATGGTTTCACTCTAAAAAAGCAGAGTTTGATGAAAAATTACACCATTAGCAAATTATGCCCACCTTGCAAAAACCTCGGAGGTGGATGAGAAAGCAGACCTGGAGAAGGCGAGATTCGGCTTGGGAATCAGATGAGCAGATGGTGAGTAATGACAAGTTAGTGGCCTGCACTTAAAGGTTGCTTGGAAATGCTTTTGGGGTGTGTGATGTTATTTGTACTCTGTTTTTTTGTTGATTGGGAGTATGAAATTACCCATTTTTTGGGTGGAATCCCGGTTGTAAGTCCCAAAAAAGCGGTGTTTTTTCAGGAGCTTTGTCGGGCCATGCGCTTAGTATGAAATGTTGTGAGAAATATCAACATGAATGGTTTGATTTTTACATTTCATACACCATGTTTTTGAAGGAATTCATCGATAGGTATAGGTACCATTAGGATCCCTCCCAGGGATTCCCCCCCAAAAAAAGGCTGTGAAAATCGTGGTGGATTCGAAGACCCACTACTGCGCAGCGTGTTTGGGAGACCCAAAACGGGGGAATAAATGTGACCCGTTTTGGGGTCCAGGAGTCCGGTGAACTGTTGGTTTGATTAGATATATCCCTAGACATCCAGGCGAATACCTCCTGAGGTGAACGGTGTTTGAGGTATGTTTTTGGGGGTCCACATATCTTGTCAGGAGGTGTTTGGATGTTTAGGGTATTAATATACTGGTATATGAATATAGGTTCCAACATATTTACCTACATTTGCAGCATTCTTATCTATGAATTTATATGCCCATGAACCCACGAATGCTTGTGTTTGGTTTTGGACCAACCAGTAGGTATATACCCCAAATGAATCATTTGGGTAGGGAGGAACGGTAATGGGCAAGCTCTCTTCCGCTAACAGGACTTGGTGTGTTGATTATGAATCGTTGATTAGAAGGAAAGTTTTCCATCACCATCCTCAAATAAAAGGAGTCTTGACCCTGGCACACATGCATATTATGTATTTATAGTGTATGTATATATTATGTGTCAGAAATCTATTGGACCTCCGAAATGGCCAATTGTTGGGGGCGTCTATCCTAATCTTGACAGCCCAGAATAGGCCAGGTTTAGGGACGTGATGGGCCAACCCATTGGGCGAGAAGCGTCGGTCGAGGTAATTCCATGGAGACGTTGCTGGTCCATGAAAAGGCCTCCGTTGTTTTTTTACTGGGCGTTACAGGGGGCCAAGATCGGAAAATTCACGAGAAATCAATTCTTGGAAGTTTATACCACTAAAATACACTCTACTCTTTAAGTCTTTGGTGAAAAAGAAAAGGGTAATGGAAAATTACCATGAATCAATAGATGTACTTCCTACTGGAGTGGTAATATTTGTGCACCGGAGACATATCATATCACATCATGCCTTCCTGAAATTAACTAAACAACTACCAGTCCAAACCACGAAGTGGACAAGGATGCTGCCTTGCTTCCTGGGTTCACTTCAGTTGCCAGATGGTGACTGCAAGGTAAGTTGGGAACTACCAAGCGAAAGCCTATGGAGCTTTGAGGCTACGCTGGCACGAAACCAAGGCCCAAAATCTGGAGTCTGTGGCAGTGTTGTGCCTGCCAACGTGCCCAGACAACGCAACTGTACCTGCAAACGGCAGTTCTCCAAGCTGCCCAGACAAACACAAGACGGTGGTGCATCAGCTGCCAATGCACTTTCCCATGGGGCAAGGATGTTGCTGGTCAACTTAAGTTTGATCAACAAGGCCTTGCTGTAGGCAACAACAAGTCCTGGACTTAGCTCGCCTATATCCACTCAAAAGGGGTTGAGACCAAGACGGGACCAAGTGGCCTTAAAACTGCTTGGCCTTAAAAAGCCAAGTGTAGGATTTGCGGAGTTTTTTTTTCCCCATATAAAATGGAGGACAAAAAAAAAGGGTCATGTTTTCCAGTACCTCAATGGTGGGTTTCAATTTTGGGGGGGGTGGAACTGTTACACCAAAAGTTGCTTTCACCAATTTGACGATTTTTTCAAGTGGCTTGAAACCACCAAGTAGATAATCACTAGCTGCGTTTAAGAACAGCAGTACCCATAGGATCCATGGGACTGGTATATTTACTTACATTTATCATTTACCATACGAATCAACTTTCTGTCGGTAAATATACCAGTCCCATTGATCCTATGGGTAGATTCACTACTATCTGGCTCACTGACTTGTGACTTGTTCTCTTCGACCTCCATTTTCAACCTGAAGCCATCAACTTGGAGTTGTTCTGTGGATTATGTTTTAGTTTCTAGCATAGGACCATGGGCCCATGGGATATCACTACTAAATTACGAAATCAACATTTGGGGGAATATGTTTGGTGTTGTTTTTCCATGCATCTTCGGCAAATTCAACGAAAAAACAGGGATACTTTTTGCAACATGTTCGTATCATTTTCGTTGGGTTCACCTTCACCAGAGGTGGCATTGTCCTGCACCACCAGTGCCTCCGGTTCCATCCTACCCTCCCCCCAACGGGGCCCTCGGGCCCTCGCTGGTCAGGTCTCCAAAGACTTTTTGCCGAAGCTTTCATCTGCTCTGGCGAGCAAGGATGATGTGAGATATAAGGTGCCAACAAAAATGTCCCCCGAGGATCCGGTTTTTGTTTCACCGAGGTTTTTGTCGGAATGCTGGTTGTTGATTGTGTTTTGCTGGAACCATTTCTGCGTGCTTTGAAATTGAGTCCCTATTTTTGAGACTTGAGACATGTAAAACCAATTAGATATGTGACATTTCCCACATCAACTGGTGTAGGATTTCTGTCATCAACAGTAAATTTGTCCGGCCATTGAACCAAGCCATTGCCATTTGATTCAAGGTATCGATATTTTAGAATTCACGGTTTTTGTTTGGTACCGGACCGTCGTGTAAAAGCTCTTTTGTGTTGCTACATGTTTACTATTTTCAACTTGTTTTTCCCAAAAAAGATTTGTCATTCTGAAAACACTACAACTACCAGTACTGATTTCTGATTCTTAAACAGTGATATTACCTGGAAAAAATCTTCTCCCCTCCTCCTCTCTTAACAGTTTGCTGAATTTTTTTGGGGGGGTAAGGTTGGTGAAACATCATCAGGTTATTCACCTCGGATCAATTGACTAAAACAGATTCCTTTGTGGCGATGATGCCGTTGAAACATGTCGATCAACGCATGTTGATGTATTTTGAAGAAGATTTACCAATGCTTCTGATTCATTTGTTTATTATAGATATAAATATTAGTGTACCAGACATGCATGTTATTTATTGTAGCATATACAGCCCAAGATCTTTGAACTGGAGTAAGGGGGGTCATGGCAAATCACCTTTTTAGTAGCTGCCATTTCAAGGCCATTTGGAAGGGACGCAACCCTACTTAGGGGACTTGCTAACCATGGTTATCAACCAGTTACTAACTGGGATGATCCTCCAAGTAAGCCTGTCAAGTGGATGTTAGTTGCAGTTTGGGTTGTAAATGCAATACTTCACTTAGAAAAAACTGAAAATGAACTGAGCAGTGAAAAGACATCATCTGTTTGAAAAGAAACAAGTACAAAGTACCCAGTCAATACCCAGTCATACTGTTGATGGAAGAAATCATGCACCACCTGTGATATATATATATATACATACCTTGAACATAATGGAAGAAACTTCGTAGCAACTGGTGCAGGATTTCTTCCATCAACAGTAGGGCATTCATATTTTACTGGTAGCATGGGTTCTGGATGACTCAGTTTTCCAAGAAGTGACAACAACAAGCACCCAGCTCAAGCTCTTCAAGTAAAGATCTTATTACCCACAACGTACCATAAGATCCATGGGACTGGTATATTTACCTACACTTGTTTGCTTCTTATGGTAACATATATATACATATCTGCAATTTTATGGATCCAGTCCCCATGGATCCTATTCAGTCACAGTTTACGGGACCGGTACCCCCTGTGGCTTGGCTATAACTGGAGGCGGACGAGATCTGTTTGCCATTGCTCCCGAAGAACATCACTGAAGCAGCACAAGAGGCTCCCCCCCGAATGATGCCGGAAATGTATCGATGGCATCGGTTGGATTTTTTTTTGCGAAAGTTTGAGCGTTGAACAAAACATCGTAGTGAATTTTTGTTGGTTTATAGTATATATATATATATTTACATATGCTGGATATCATCGGTTTTACTATGTTGTACTACTCAGTGACGTTTGGGGGTTATATTAAGCCATGACCAGGATCCATATTTGCCACCAGTATACTGGAATGTATACAAACAGTGTTTTTAAACTCGTCAAGTTGTTTATGGGTGTTCATTGAAAGAGGATCTGCGGTTGTCTTATGATTCCAAGTTTCAATGAAAGTTGACATTGACATGGTTCCGGTTTAGTTCTATCTTATTTGAAATGGCAATGTAGCACCAAGATCACGCAATGTAGGTGAAATACGAGTCATGTTGGAGTGTGTGTTTTCAATCTAAATAATCTTGATCTATAGATGTTTCTGAAGAGTCACCGTTTTGATGCAACAGAAACATGTGGCAGCCGTGTCTTCTACTTTTGATCTGGAAACATGGGAAACTGTATAGCAGGTGTCCTATATAGGTTCCCTAGGCTCCTATAGCCACCTAAAGACTTGACAGACTTGGCCTGAAGATTTTTCACATCATTTCACTTGGTAAATCTTTAAGAGTAAGACCATGGAATCAAAGTATGTACAGCTACTATATTATGAATGTACTCATAGCTATAATATTTGTCATTCAGAGATGCTGCTGGAAGTTTGCGGATCTGGAATCTGCTCGAATCAGGAGAAATTTTTGGTGACACCACTTTGCCCTGCAATGAATTCTCCTAAAGCCTTCTTTAGGAAAAAAATATGATGTGTTAAATAACTTGGTCCTTTGCAATGGCAGAAGCACTGCATTGCCTTGGGTGACTTGTCGGTTTTAGCCGCTCTGTCGGTTTTCTGGCCATCCGAGATGCCATCACATCTTGTCAGTCCCAAGCGATGCGTACTCCACTTGGTGTGGGGGTTGCGCGGAGGGAGCCGCCCATTTAGCTCTTTGGGCCGAAAATCCACCGGAGTTGGCAGTGCTTGCCAGAGTCCTCCACCATGTGTCTCGACCATAATTTGATGGCCTTTTTTGACTTACAAATCTAGCCAGACCAGCAACCAACAAACCAACAGCTAAGCGGAAGCTCTCCAAGCGTAAGATTCGTGGCACTTGTTCAAATCCACAAGAAGCTGCACCTTAGAATTGGGGTGCTTGGGCAAAGGGTAAGATTTCCATGACTACCTATGTAGTCCCTATCCACCAGTTGCTAAGATGGAAGCAGGTTTGAAGCTTTGTACGTGTTCTGCGATTTTTTGCAAAAATGATTTCCTTACTTATATACCTGATAGGCCCCATAGAATCCACCATGGGTCCCTATGGTATGTTTACCTATTATCCAACACATTTAGCAACCAAAAGTGCCAGGAAGACTTCGACACTGAGTTCTTGTGTGGACCTGCCATGTTTTTTTGGGAAAATGCTGCTAGATTTGAGGAACAACCAAATGTCTCAGGAACTTAGATGGTAACAAGGTGATACTGGTAAGTGCAAATATACTCTTACTTTCTAGTGTTTGACCATCTATTTTTGTATTTAAGTGACATCCAACCAAAACAAACTTCACACTCCAGCTCTGGGAAGCTCAAAACGTGCCGGGTTTTTTAGCAGAGCTTCACGGAAAGCCTTCGGAGTACGCAGATTTGCGACCCTGGAACTCTTTGAGAAAATCATGCCGTTGTGTAAGAGCGAAATGTTCTAGAAGGTAAATGCTGAGACTCCTCAGTCTATTTATAGAGCTATGACATAACATATATGTATTTCTATTATACTCAGTGGAGGTTTCCCACTTTTTCAGGAGATATTTTAAGCCAAAAGTTTGGGAAAATGATGCCCACTTTGACTTGCGCATATTTTTAATTTCATGAATTGTTGCTTTTTGGATTGGCAGACCATACCGAAAAACAATCACTTTTTACCATCCCGCAATCCAAAAAAATGCACATTGAATCGGCAGAATCAATCCATCTTCACTGACACAGCACAAGTCCCATAAGTCGTAGTCCAAGTCCATCCCTTTTGGGGACAAACCATTGATTTTAAGTCTAATAGTCCAGGGCGAGGACGATTTTAATCCTGAAAAAACAGCCAGTTGTGTTTGTATAATGAATCTCTTGGCTCCTCCAAAACTATTTGTATAGTAGCAGAGCCCTGTATGGCAAAACACATCCTGCAGTTTGAAGAACACCTGAAAGTTTATCATGGGGAATACTTAAATAACTACCGTCATGATTGACAATCATGTGTGTCTTCTTCGAACCTACAACCTGTAACAAGAGATATCTGCCTGGTCAAGTCATCTTACATTGCACCCTTTTTGGCAGGTCATACCATGGCAGTGAAAGCTGTCAGCTCTGTCACTTGGAGTTTTGATGTGATGGTATTTTTTTTCGTGGCAAAAATTGGTGGCTTCATTTGATTCGTCTCAATTTGTTGGGATGGTTTTGTTGCGGATATTTGTCAAAATATCCTATAGTCTTTTAGCGGATATTAGTCAGAATGAGTTTTTTTGTGTCTTAGTTTTTGTTGACTGTAAATTGTATAGTATTTTTTATCATTGGTAGACCCCTATTTTACTTGGGGTTCCAGTCATGTTGAACCATAGATACATTGAAGTTGTTCCAGCACAAAATGTTCAGTGATTGAGTGTGGAAGACATCTCACAAACGAAATGACTTCAGTGTCGAAAAGTCCAAACTGCTGTACCCTCTGGTATTTCCTAACATAGCTGGCTGGAATATCTATTTATTTTCAATGGGAAATACATGGAAATACATCTTCTCCAAGAGTCCGTTTTCCAACCAGCTACACCCTGGAAAACTAACATGTCCCCTAAAAAGGGACTATTTCAATAGGAAATACATCTTCGAACCATCAATTTTCAGGGGACAGCCGTTCGTTTTCGGGAGTGTACGTTGGTTTACTAGGGGTGTAAAATCTTGCCAAATTCGAAACCTCCTCCTCCTCGATCAAAATCACCATCAGGTCGATGAGGCCATCGAGCACATCAACAGTTTGGGACACCGAAGGATGGGTTTTTCGAAGTGAGTCACTCTTGGGTTTTGGTGTATGTGGAACTCCCATTTAGGAAAAATTCTAGGTGGTGGTTCAAATATTTTTTATTTTCACCCCTATTTGGGGAAATGATCCAATTTGACTAATATGTTTCAAATGGGTTGAAACTGCCAACTAGAATTGCAATTATGGTATATTTCAGGCAGTCGTGAAATCCATACATTGAAGACATGTTTTCAAAGTGTGAAGTACAAACAAAAGATACTACCTGACCAAAAACCCTTGAAAAAGCGTGCATGTTGTCTTTTTTTTCACACCATTGTTCTTCCTTTTTCAAGGGATCGAATCAGATATCTAGCGTTTGTAGCAGGTAAAACGGTATGGTTTTCATCCCCCATAGCCCCATAGCAATCCCGAGGTCATAGTTCTGGGCATACCGATGGCATTGTGACAGAGGACCGGCTCCAGTTGAACCCTCCGGGGCTCGGGGGTTGCAGTGAATCCAACGGGCTTCACCCATGAAGCCACTGGGGTGTCAGTGCATCAAGAACATCCAGAATTCAAAGGCAACAGTGTTCAGGTACCTGTTGATGAAGATTTCTTTGGTTTTTTGGGGTCGTTTTTTACCTGATTCTGATGTTCTTTGTAAGCTTTGAAAAGTGTAGTGTTAGTATTTCTTCAATGAGAGTCATTCAATCTCACTTCCGTGACATTTTCCCGCTCGCAGCGTCTTCGTTGCACATCTCCACGGGTCGTGCCCGGTCAAGGATACAAGTGCTGCAGAGACCTTTCTGAGGCGTATCGATTCAGTTTGGGGAACCCGGATTCCGATTAAGTGCGGTGGTCCTTGGAGATGATGTGCTTGTGGTGTAAAATGAAAGTAAGTTTATGTTGGTAGTGATGATGATGAAGATACCCTAAATACATCCAAACACCTCCTGAGGTTCGGTATTTGAACCCCCCAAAGCATAGCTCAAACACCGAACCTCAGGAGGTATTTTGGGGGATAAGAACTACCCTCCATGAAACCAACAGCCAAAGCACCTGAAAATGGATGGTTGGAAGACGATCCTTTCCTTTGCGATGGCTTCATGGCGGGTGCGAAGTGTTCGTTTCAGGGAGGGTAGGTGGTGGATGCATTTTTCTAAATGTTTATCCTTACTTGGGGAAAGCTAGGGTTGAAAACACCAACTAGATGATGTTGATGGTTGTTATCATTATAATGATCCTTATTGCTATGATTACATTGTTGATGATCAGTAAATTGGGTGAACTATGCTACATCAATCGAAGCATTGGATAATGTGAGTTTATCAAATCCATTCAATTCTCATACGAGTTTTCACCAACTTGTGCCATAGTGGTGATGGTTCAGAATCCCTGCAGCAGGTAAGGTTGGTAGATTTTGAGTTGCGACGGGTATGAATTTCACCGCTTGCCTTGGATTTACGCGAAATATCCCACTGAAGCGGACAAAGAACATCCAAATTTCCTTGGGGACAAGCTATACTCTCCCTGAAACTAACATAGCACCCGACAAGATGGTATCACAAAAGGAATCTAGTCTTGCAATCATTTATTTTCAGGGGCTATGTTTGTTTCAGGGAGGGTACTATTATATTCAAATACCTTTTCCATATTAATAATATGTACATATATTGCCTTTCCTCACTTGCCCTTTGTGGGATTGACGCCCCCCGGCACATGTTACTTCCTGGGAGGGTATGAGATAGACCCTTAAGTTTACAACGATTTTACAAAGCAAGTAATTTTCCCACCATCATATTTTCATGTACCTGGAAAACAAGTTGCTGTTAATTTCCATCAACTTAGCAACTTTGCTCCTAACACCAGCCACAGTTGTCTAAAAATGGCACACTGATGCACACTGTGTTTTCCAGGTATGTAGAATATTACATATTGAAAGCATAGGTTTATGTATCACATGTTGTGCAAACGCAAGGTGTTCCTACCCAACCCCTCAACCAATTTCCCCCAAAAAAAACAAAAGAACCAATGACACTTGCACTCCTGAAGATTTATTTGCTTGCACTTCATTGGACTTTTCTTTTTTGGTGATTTTGTTTCTCGCTTCAAGTCTTCAAGTTTGTTTTTCATCAAATGTAATTTTAAGGTTGAGGCCTTCCACAACCCTCTAATTGTGGGAAAATTATCCCATGTTTTTTTTAATGTTTTACTAAGAGATCTTTAACATTCAACGCTTCACAGACATCCGGAATCCAGTGGGGCACCATGGTGCAAGTGGCATCAAGGCTGGTGTCTATCACAACTGTTCCACTCGCTTTGCGGATGGCTTTCGATATGGTGGGGGTGCCCCGAAGTTCACGGGTTGCCACGGGCTGGAGTTGGATTAGGCTTCAGCTGCTTTGGAGATGACTTCATGACGTACTTGAGGTTTAGCGCCCTTAAAATTTAGGGAAGAAGATCCAATTTGATGCCATTTTGGTTGTGAGAAAGCACCAACTAAGCTATTGCACAATGTAATGTAAAGCTGTACAATGTGAATAGTACTGAAACAAGAATGACTCAGGTATCATAGATGTACATCTGTTTTGATAAACGGAAGATGGCTTCTATTCTTGGGTCATGAACACATGAGCAGCGATCGGATCGCGAGTTGCTTCAACTCCACCCGATGAAGTGTTGGCCATTACAATTACAACTGCCTGCAGAATCTTCAGATGGTTCCTATGTATATATATATATATATAGGCAAACAATACGTCTGCAAATTAGGTGTCCCCAAAATCCAGTCAATTCATTTCCTGCCTGAAATTAGACATGGGCAAGAGATTTTGAGGCTCCAAAAAATTCTCAAGACTTACCCAAAGGCAACATCTCTGTTTGAGAACTTGAGAACTGACTGGCATTAGAGTTGAAGGCCCTGATCACATAGAAAATCACAAATGTTGGACCATAGTGACCCAATCCCCCCCAAACTTCTTTCGCTCCAATTTTTTTGTCGGAGTTTTTGTTTAGCTCAGATTGATATCCCTATGATGGGTCCATATAGTATATGAATATGTGTTTACCTATACAGTACATGAAAACCCCTGGAAAAAAAACATCAACCATTCAGTGTAAATATGCCAGTCATCATCCCATGGGGATCCTTGCCCCGGCATCGGCTTCTCGAAAAATGCCCTTCAGGTTTTGGCGCAGAAGTTGGAATTTCTACCAATAGGACGACCGCGTGTCAAAAGATTTGATGAAGCCATCAAAAATAATGGGATCACAACATAAGTGCAGAAGATTTTGTTTCTTTTTCAGAATGCTTGCAAGTATGAAGTCATCTCAGATTGTTTGTTTGTATGTCAGCATCATTGAACTTTGCCGGAGTTTTTCTTTGGAATGAACCTCCAGATTTGTTGATGTTATTTGGCATTGATTGGTGGTTGCTATTTTGATCTATTTTGGACATCAATATTTCAATACTCCCCACGCGACCCCTGGACATCGAAAAAATGGAAGATTACTTTCCTTCACATGTCAATTTGTTTATTGGCTAGCTTTATTTTGTATGGGGTGTATACCGGATTTTGCACATGTGCAGCTTCACAAAATTCTCTAGGATCCACGCTAGAGGGCCTGTTGGACTAGAAGGTTTGGTGATCCACAAGCCACTTGGGTGAAAATATCCGGATTCGATGTTTCTTTGTGCATTTTATGGGTGGTGTTTTCAGATATGTTCAGCATGTTTCGCTCGAGATTTTCAAGATGTTATATCCACAATTCCTCAACTTTTTGCAAGAAACGACCTCCAGGTCTGAAGATGAGTTAAGGTTGGTTTTATCCTATCACTGCGAGGGTTTTTGTTGACATCCCTTCGGTGGTGATTGCCAGAGTTCTGGACCATCCAAAGTTTGTATGGTTGTAATTATGCTACTCACAGGGAACTAACATATTATATGTCACCTTGGGAAAAGGAAAATCATCTTCAAAAGTGCCTTGGGAGGGGGATATGTTGGTTCCCAGGAGGGTATACATAGATGGTCTTTTGTTTGTTTAAAGATGTTTAGTTGGTGTTTTTTTACTTTCTATCATGGGATTCACCATTTGTCACCACCATTTGGTGATTTTTGTTTCCAAACTGTTCCAAGCACCTTCAGGACATGAAAAAGTGGTAGCCTACATGTCGACATGTCGACTCTCCTATACAGGGAAGGTATTTTACCATACCGATCGGATCCATATGGCAGAATTTACCTGTCCATGAGTAGCATCAAAAGATAAATCTTTCATGGATCGGTAAACAAATATGTTGTTGATCTTATATGGAGGTACATCAGTTGGGTATGTACCCTCTTTGAAACTAACAGCAAGACCACCCCTCGAAATGCATGGAAGATGCAGCAAATTTCCTTTTGCGCTTGACAATAGTTGAAAAATGAAAAAAAAACGTTTGGGTCAAACGGGCTGTATTTTTTCACCACCTTTTTGCCTTTTTTTCATTTCAAGGAAGTTGTTGTATCTGTGGTCAACAGTTGGTCGGCCGTTTCGCCGAGGTATCGTTTGTATGGTCAGGGTCATACTGCTGGAGACTTCGGTGGTCAAAGTCCCAAGTCGGGGAGACCCAAGGTGGTTTTTGGGTGTGGCCCCAGTTCTCAGAAAGCCAGTGGCTTAAATGAGTGTTTCCGAAAATAGTGGTACCCCCAAATCATCCATTTTAATAGGGTTTTCCATTATAAACCATCCATTTTGGGGTACCCTTATTTTTGGAAACACCCAAATGAAGGTGTAATTCTAGGGATCCTTTAGGCTAACAGTGTCATGTCATCCTGGTGTTGAAAATTACTGGGAAGCCGATTGATGATCCTACAAAAGACAGGGTTTGCTGAGAAACTGTCTCTTTTTTGGAGGATTTAACCTCACCTTGTTTGGGGCTTCAAAATGTTGGTTTGCGCAAACCTGTGTTTTTGGGGATGTTGATATTTGGGACATTCATTCATCACAAACGTTTCCCCCAAAAAAGTGAAGTTGGCTAACAAATTCCAACTGGAGCACCACCTTTGGCATCAGCGAAAAGACTTAAAACTTCGAAACGCTCCCAAAAATAGCCATAGTTGTGTGGCCAGAAAAGCAAAAATATAAGGTACCTTTCCCCATTCAGATGTGGTTTATTGTTTTTTCTCTTGTGCCATGATGATGCAGTCCCAAATCGGTTCCCGAAAAAATCGCTTCTGGGAAATGGAGGTTGGATTGGTTGGTGGGCCTGTAAATCGGGGTTCCTCAATTTTGCAAAGGTCTCTTAACTTTGAGGCACAGGACCTTCACAATGTTCTTGGATTTGACAAGATGTTGTTGGAAAACAAAGATGAATTATATAATCTCATGGAAAGCCTTTCATTGGGTCCTTTTCATTGGTTTGCAACCATCAAAAAGATGAGGGATCGTTTTGGGGGGTTGGGGTGATGGTTTAAAACATGAAAATGTGCTCCTGGTTCGGAAGAACACTCGTTGCTTATGTGGAGCAATACAGTTGCTATGCTGCTATACACAACTTGGTGGTGGTTTCAAATATTCTTTATGTTCACCCCGACTTGGGGAAGATGTTCAATTTGACGAATATGTTTCAGATGGGTTGAAACCACCAACCAGACAATATTCATAGTTTCTAAATGATTTTTGTAGTGTTAAAAAAAAACAAAGGTTTTCATGCCAGCCATTTTTGTTAACTAGTCCCAATTGATTTGTTAGTTTTCACTTGAGCAGCGCTCAAAAATGTTGTGCCATTTCAGTGTATTTGTTGGTGAATAGAGATCCGTGATGGTGGCTTATTCAAATCCCCAATGCCAGAATCAGAATACCTTTTATATATAATATATACATATATATATATATGTATATCATCCCAATTCCAAGTGGATAGTACAGGCCCAAATTGTGAAGTAAACAATCCAGCTTTCGGCCGCTGCTCCCTTGGATGGCTGTTTACTAATCAAAATTGCCAATTTAACAGAGCAGGGACCCCGTCATCATCCCTAATAGCTATCGATGTATAGTATATTTACCGAAATTTACCATAAAAATCAACCAAATGTAGGTAAATATACCATACATGGGTTGTATGGGATCAGAACTTCAGCTTTCATTGACACCTTTTTGTCGGACCTTCTGATGTGGAATTTCATTGAGTCTGTGAGGCGAAAATTTGTCCACAAGGCCATCGAAGGAGTTGGGACCCCTTTTTGTGGGTGAATTTTTGGGGGGGTGGAGAAGTTGCAGAGCATGGTGAAAAGGATGGTTTTTAGACGTTAGATTCCAAGGGATATGATATGCAGTAGAATGTAGTAATGTTTTTGTTTTCTTTGACATTACAGAGCTTAAAAACTGTCGATTCTTGTCTTTTCAAGATTAAATCATCCTTCAAAAAATCAACAGGAACCCTTTGAAGCTGGTACAATGGATCCAAAATTAGTAGCGATGTAATGATTTGTGCTTTACCTCTTCCAACTGCTCCGGACGTTTAGTGTTTTCAGTAGAGAAGGCGATTGAGGCAATTGAGTATGAGTCGAATCATCCAACTTCAACGACGTCAAAAAAAATATGTCCCTACTTTTTTGACAACGTTAAAGGAGGAAAGTATGATTTCACTGTCTCTCCTTTTGTTGCTGGAGTTTCTTTTGTCCAGTCGGATTCGGGTGGAATCAACCCCAACACCCTAGATACCTGGGACTGGATTTTTGGGGCATCCATTGACCACTCCCCAAAAGATGAATACGCCTAGGGTTTGATAGGTAGCAGGAATTGTACTGGGTAGGATTTTCTGTATCCATTGTAGGAATTGTGTAGCAAGACTGTCTATATGGTACTTATCCATTCCTGTAGGAAATGTATACGTTTCTAATTTGTTTTTGATAAGCAGCAGGACTGGAAGATCTATCTATATATATATATATTATCGTCTAATTCGTACAAATATACTCAACTGTCTCCAAGAAAGTTTCACAAACCAAGCATTCTCTTAAACTGTGTTGATAAACAAGTTTCATACCAAACAAAAATGTTCATATTCACAACTGCTTCGGAATCCTCCAAAACACCACCAACTCTTACACGACGTTGGTCTGAAAAAATTCTCAGGTCACCACCGTGGAGGAAATTCCCCAGGCCAAAGCTTCCAAGACCGCCTGAGGTCGGGGGGTGATATGAGCAGTGACCAGTTGACCCTACCAGTTGACCCTGGTTATTTGCTGTTATATTTGGGAGATGATCCCTATCAGGGTCCCGGCCCTACAACAGCCAGGTATAGCCAGGGTCAAGTTGTATAATTAATAAACTAGGCAAAGCTCAAGGATTCGCGTTGTCGCATCACAGAGCCAGACCGCAAGTTTGGGGTTTGTTTTTTTTGTGTTGTGTTGTACATGATCATAATATGAGTCATACAGTATGTTTTTGTGTGGCGGATGGAACGTTCGCCGTCGGTACATACCTGACACATGTCCAAACTTGTGATAACGTTCGTGTTCAAAGTGCTACGCCGTGGACTGCTTCGGTACATGCTTGACACATGTCCAAACCTGTGAGAAAGCGGTTGGTGGCAGCGTTGGACCTGTGGCGGACGACGAAGCATCTGCTGAAGAATCTGAAAGTCTTTCTCCTCCAGTGGTGGATGGACCGTACTTTGATAGTCCACATGCAAAGAGACAGAAGCTGGACCATTTGCTGAAGCATTCTGTGCCGGCATCGACGTAGGGCAACAGATGACCAGCGCAAGCAGTTCTTTCAGTGCAAGCATGTCCATGTTAGAGCGCTTGAAGATCGTTCTGTGCCTTTGAGAAACGCGCCCAGTTCTTCTAGCAGAAGCCCGGAACCTTCGTCAGATTCGGCAGCTGATGTTTTGAGCACATCGACAAAGCGGATGCTGAACAAGGGTGAAAAACGGCCAACTTGGATTCTCAAAGGGAGGTGTGTGTGTGTATTCCTGGTAAAATCTCTATATTACCTAAACAACCAAGGTTTCTTCATTGAAAAACCATCCCAAAATGGAGGTTTGCCGAGGCTCTACTCTGCGCGTATAATAACCAGGGCCCAGGGTCAACTGGGTCAACAAATGTTTGTTTTGGGTTAAGTTGACCCAGCCACGGGGATTGTTCAATAAAATGTTACTCGTATGTTCGGAACCTCCCCTCTCCCAGAAAATACGGCTGTAAGAAGGCCTTAATAAGGGATTGTGGCGGTTAATAATCCCTAAATGGGCCTTATTTTCTGGGGATGGTGGCATTGGGGCACCCTTAATTTCCCATGATCCTGGGATTTGTTTCATTGATTCTACTTGAGGCAGAGCCATGACCGAAGAGTAGGGTGAGTTGATTTTTTTGTTTTTGTTTTTGTTGCTCCCTTTCCTGCCTTAGGGAGATTCAAACAAATGAAAATTAACATTGGTTTTGAGTCGAGTGATTTGCCCGGACTAGTTTCTAGTGCTCATACACTTCAGAAATCCGGCCAATCACCTGGGATGTATCTACCTACCCCTGAGAATAGTGGCATTAAATTTTGATAAACTACCAACCTCAACTGGTGTTTGCCGGATTTTTGAACAATCAACAGTTGAGCTATGAAAAACACCTGATTTTTTAGAGTATATAGTGGATTACCCCTGGGAACTAAGAGATCCATTTCCAAGGTACTTTTGAAGATGATTTTCCTTTTCCCAAAGAATGATATGTTAGTTCCCTGGAGGGTATACTGGTATACTACCCATTTTTGTGGTGATTATATATAATAAACCATTATCAGGATCCCTATTGAACAACCAGTATACTGGAATGTGATAAGGATTTTTTCGTGGCTCAGTTGTTGTACTGACCTTTGGCCTTTCCTCGCTTTAAACACCACAAGAGTTGCACAGTTCTCATCAACGAAGTTCCAACGACTTGGATGGGATTTTTTTTACGGGAAAATGGTGTGTTTGGACTCTGGACTGTATTCTTGGCAGATGGAAATTTTGAAAAAAAAATCGGGGGGGGGTGGGAATTTCGCGTTCTTAAAAAATGTTGTTGTTGTTGTTGTTGTTGTTGTTGTTGTTGTTGTTGTTGTTGTTGTTGTTGTTGTTGTTGTTGTTGTTGTTGTTGTTGTTGTTGTTGTTGTTGTTGTTGTTGTTGTTGTTGTTGTTGTTGNTTGTTTTTCGTATCAAAGTGGTTTCTTCAGAGATGTTTGTTGTTGACAAAATCAAAGTGAGTAACAAACAAATTGTATGCAACTTCAAACTTGACATCAAGTCGTTGCCTTATGAGTTGTTGTGTTTTTGGGAGGCGATCGAATCCATCCATCTAGCCGCGATCAAAAGTGAGCCGGGGCAAATCCTGTGTGGGTTTGGGTGAGATATGTATGTTGCTTGGAAGTGGAGTTATCTATATGTTGAGACGGTGGGGACGAGATACCGTAAATTCTGAAGGATCAGTTAAGAAGTGTCGTGAAGTTGCGTCATCTGACATCACACCCTTGTGGCTGATCATTCACGATGGTTTGTTTTTGTTGGGACATTTCCAGGTCTAGATCATTCGGTTTGTTACTTCAATATAGTAGCTCAACCGTTGTCGAAGAAACGGAATGTGTTTGGTTCACGAGATCTAAGCCCGTACGTGGTTGTTACCCTCCCTCCAATGAAGAAAGTGAAAGTTAATGCAAGTTATATTCCCCTGGAAGATGAGTTTAGTATGCAAGATCTACTGTATATAGTTGTATACTTCCACAAACGTGATGCCTAGCCGCGAAACATCTTCAATTGCAAAGCTAGGTGGTGGTTTCAAATATTTGCATTTTCACCCTTACCTGGGGAAATGATCCTAAATTGACTTATTTTTCAGATGGGTTGGTTCAACCACCAACTAGAAAGAGCTTGACATTTCATTCGGCCCAAGCCCAACTTCCCAAAGGTCACAGGCTTAGACCGCAGGGGAGAATCTCTTGACTTTAACGGACAGTATGAAGGATACATCTTACAAAACTCCACATGGAACCCAAACCAAAAACATGTTTACTTTCAGATCTTTCAGATGAATCTTCTTGCATTTGTTGTTGCAATAGCCAGGCAACAGATGTTTCTGGTGTTCTTATGGTTCCATATGAGTTTTACGGGAAGTAACAAAGAAAATCTCACTCAGCGAATGGTCGACCAAATATCTATTCCGATACTAAAAGTTGAAACGTTTATTTCACGGTCCTTTGGCTGAGTGAGTAATACAACTAAATTTTGAATCTTGTACAGATCTTTGAGAGTGCAAATCTCTTACTTTGGAAAGTGCCACAGCCCACAGCTTGTGAATGGTCATCGTTCTTTGGATTGTTTCCTTGATGTCATGGCATGTCTTGTGTGATTTCTCGCAGATTGTTTTGGGCTTTTACCGTTTCCCCTTTTCCCCATTGAAAGATGGCTGTTTTCAGAACCACAAAAGCTGCAGCTCCTTTTCTTCTGGGTGGTATTTTGTTGTCGAGAATTTCATAGTCAGGGGTTGATATCCATCCCTGAGCAGTGACAAAAGAATAGTTAAAGATAGTTAAATGATGAAGTTTCTCACCACTTGACCAAGGTTTGTGTTTGAGGTTGCATGGATTTACCAATCGCAGCCCCGCTTTAGGCACAAAAGGTGTTCACGCAGCTTTAGGGTTGCTCTGCCTTCTGAACTCATTCAGTTGGTAGCGGAGCCTTGGTTTCGACGACCGCGAGGTGTGGTGAAGGAGAGCGCCATGGCTGCGAGAGGACCTGCTGGTGATCAGCGGGGCAGAGGAGGCACCAGCAAGGGCAGAGGAGGAGGTAGAGGAAAGGGTGACAGCACTCCAGGACCTTCAACAAGGGAAGAGACAGATGATGACAATAGGTCCTGGGAAGTTGCCACTGAGACAACTCCTGCTAGAGGAAGACCTGAGGAGAATGTTGAGGCGGCTACTGGTGAGAGGCCTGGTCAAGAAGGTGAAGCTGAACCTCGAAGACTTCGAGATCCATGGTCTGATGGACAGGGAGATCCCTGGGGTGAAGACCGTTGGTGGGAGGAAAGTCGCAGAGGTTGGCAAGATGACTGGGGCAGTCGCTGGGGAAGTAGCGACTGGTGGGGCAATGACCGGGGCAAAGACTACAGCGACCCGCCCGCATGGGCCGGCTGGGCTCACTACAGGCTGTGGAGGAAGTCGGTGACTCGCTGGCACAATTCCACGGACATCAAGATGCACCGCCGAGCCGACCGAGTGATGCGGTCGATGGAATGGGACTTGCAAGCCCGCTTCGAGCACCTGACGGATGGCGAGTTGACGGATGACCAATACCTCAACCGAATGCTCGGAGTACTTGATGTCCTAGCAGGAGAAAAGCAGACCACGGAGAAACGCAGGGCGGTGAGGAAAGCCCTGTTTGAAGGAAACAGGAAGGGCGATGAGAGCCTTTCTCAGTTCGCTCTTCGTCGTGAACAAGAGTTCGCCATGGCCGAGCGCTACGTGTCAATCCCATCTGACCTCAAGGCGATCCTCATGGAAGAGAATGCGGCGCTTGGAAAGCAAGGTGTGATGAATCTTCGGACCCTCACGTCGGGGGCCGGGGACTTCGACACGGTGGTCAAGGCCCTCAAGGTCTTGGATACTGAAGAAGAAGGAATCACCAACAAGACCAAGGGAACCCACTTCTCCAGCAGCGCAGCAGCAGGTTCTGAGGATGTCCCCCGTGAAGATTTCCTGGCAGAAGAGTCGGAGGCCTCATCCATCGGGTCTCAGGACTGGCGCGAGATTTTGAACGAGGTGGAGAAGATGGACCTCGACGAGCACCAGGTGACTGAGGTGTTCATGGCGATGGAGAAGGAGAAGAGAACGTGGAAAGAGAATAAAAAGCTGAAGCTAGCTCGACGAAAAGACAGAAGACACTTCAGTGGCGGCTACAAGAAAGGTGAAGGAAGAGACAGAGGTGGCCCCAACATCTCAGTGGATCAGATGAAGAGAATCTCCAGGTGCAGCAACTGTGGAGATAAAGGCCACTGGGCAGAGGACTGTGTTAAGCCTTACCGGTCCAAAGCCGACAGATTGGCCCAGGAGGGAGCCGCCAAGAACAAGGGCGAAGAAGGTAGCCTTTGTCTTTCTTGGAGCCGAGGAAGAGGAGCGCAAGCACAACACCTTTGTCGGCGTGGCGGTCTCGGAGTTTAACGGGATGGCGATTCCGGGCTATGTCATGGAGATCTTGCGTCGACATCAAGGAGGAGACTTGGGAGAGAGCAAGGGCCTGGGACTTGGAAGCTCTTTCCTCACTATTCCCGCAGGGCACGCCATCATAGATCCCGGAGCTGGACAAGATCTGATTGGAGCACCGTCCTACGCTCGTCTCAAGCAGCAGTTGGCGACAGGTGGTTTGAAGCCGATTCAGATCGAGGAGAAACCAGCATCAGCCTCGGGAGTTGGTGGCAAGGCGACCACACTCTTTCAAGCGCTGATCCCGTGCATACTGGGAGGAGCGCCAGGAGTGGTGAAGGTAACAGTGGTGGCAGAAGACATTCCGCATCTCCTCTCGATTGGACTTCTGGAAAGCGCCGGATCCGTCATCAACACCCAGACCAACCAGATCCAGTTCGAGAACATCGGCACGGAGGACAAGATGTTGAGATTGCGCTCTGGGCATAGGGTGGTAGACATTTCACGCTGGGATGGCCAGCCTTTTCCGGTACCTCAGGAAGTCCAAGACAAGTATGGTATTTCCGAAGGTGCCTTCAACTTGAACGACTGCCGAAACAAGGAAGCATACATGTGTCCTGCCGCCGCTGCACAGCTAGGAAGTGATGGGTGGTGGAATGTTCCAGGTACTTCTATGGTTTTCAAAGTGCATTCAGAAAGTAGGAAGGGACTGTATAATCCAAGTCAAGAAGGTAAGAACCCCAGTTGGCTTGAGCTTCTAGGAGATCAGAGAGTCACTGTGCGTCAGAGAGTGTCGGGTGAAGTCGAGTGTCTTGCAGATGAGTGGAGGAAGGAAGAGGAAGGAAGTTGCAATCAGGAATGGCATGGCATCACGGTTTTCACAAAGAACCATGAGCACGGGGAGTTATGTTCTTCCCCTCAGTGCTTTCCGAGTTCAAACCCGTGTCAGTGCCCCTCTCGTGATCGCAAGTCGTCCTTCTGCACTTTGTATGGCGGCGCCGCGAAGTCCCACTTCATGTCCCGCTGCAGCAGAGGCGGAGAAGGACTCCAAGGACGTGACCAAGCCAGCCGGAGGCCGGCAGAAGAGCAAGGAGAAGGTGGAGAATTGCCTTCATCCAGCGGCATGCATCGTGGAGGGGGCCAATCAATACGGCCGATGGCAACGATGTCTTCAATGCCAGACCAAGATATCGTACACCCCCCACCGGTACCGACAGGAGAAGAAGAAGAAGGACAAGCAAGTGGCCGTGGTGTACGTGACAAAGGAGGTCCCGAAGGAGCCGGAGGAGGGAGTTCCCAAAGCAGGATATCACAAGAAGGAGAAGGAAGAAGCTTCGTCCTCTACCGACGTGAAGGCCCTGCAGGAGACGCTGATCGAGTCCAATCAACAACTACTGACCGGGATGACATCTCTCCTTAGGCTCTGATGGAGATGTCTCAGCAAGCTATGATGGGTCAGGGAGCCATGATGCAGGCAGTGCAGTCGAGCCAAGCGGAGTTGACTCAGGCGGTACTGCATCTCATGAAGACTCCGAGAGAAGCTCCGGAACAGGAATGGGACAAAGTGGACGAGGAGGCACAGCATCGATGAGCGAGCCAGAGCGTGAGGAGTCTCCCCAAGGGGCTGAGGACGAGGATGTGTCGCTGAATTCAGGAGAAGAGGAGAAGAGGGTAGAAGGCGAGACTGAGTATGACAACCTAGAAGGAGAAGGCGAGAATGTGTATGAGCCCCTAGGAGGCGAGGAAGGGGACAACGAGTGGAGAAGAGGAGGACCTGAATACCCGGAGCAGTCAACCACTTTTCTACAAGCCAAGCTCGACAACTTCTACCAGATTGGTAAGGCAGCCGGGAACTTGGAGGAATGTGAGATCTTCGGAGCTCCAGACGGGGAGTTCACTATAGCGTTCGAAGTTCCTGAGCTCAGGAGCTACCTGGAGAACGAGGATCTCAACGACGACTATGAAGCACCTGTGCCAAAGAATGTCCAGAAGGTGGTCAAGAATCTGGCAACCACAGGAGCAGTTGGTGAGTCCACGAGGACCGAGAGCAAGCCTTTCAAGATCATGGAGCTCTTTTCGCCACCTAGGGTGACGAAGGAGTGCAGCCGGTTTGGATGCACTACTACCAAGATCCCCGCCTACGACCTGGACTGTGGCTGGGACTTCTTCAATGCTAAGCACAGGAAGGAGTTCTGGGAAGCCTTAGAAGAAGAGGAGCCCGATCTGGTGGTGATGTCGCCAGAATGCAGAGCTTTCAGTCAGATGATGAACGTGAACTGGGAGAAGATGGACCCAGGGGAGGCACGACGGATCCAGGTTCGCGGAATGGCTATGTTTCAGTTCTGCATCAGAGTGGCCGAGCACCAGATAAGGAAGAAGAAGTGGTTCCTGCTGGAACAACCGCAATCAGCGAGCTCATGGAGGACCAAGGCGGCAGAATGGCTTAGCTTTCAAGAGGGAGTTGCAATGGTGGACTTTGACCAATGCCAGTTTGGACTTCGTCTTGGTCCCTTGAAGCAGTTGGTGAAGAAGGGAACCTCATTCATGCTCAATCATGTGGGCGTCTTTGTGGAGTTCTACGGCAAGAAGTGTTGCGGCGGACATGAACACCTACGTCTAGAAGGAGGCGGACTGACACGTCAGGCACAGGTGTGGCCGCCGGCGATGGTGCAGCATATCCTCAGGGGAGTGAGGAAGGAGTGGCTGAGATGCCATCCCGAAGAGGAAGACGCTGAGGAGATGTACACGGAGGAGAGAAGATCGGAAGAGGACGTCTACATGGAAGGAAGTCGACCTCTTGAGGAAGAGGAGGAGGATGAGGAGCGAGATGAGGCAGAGGACGAGGACAGGCACAACCGAGTGAAGAGGGAACAAGGAATCTCGGAGGAGCTGAAGCAGATGGTGCACCGGCTACACGTCAACCTCGGACATCTGCCACTCGACAGGATGAAGATGATGCTGAAGGCTGCCAATGCGAAGGACGAGGTGCTATCCTATGTGAGGGACAAGTACCACTGCGAAGTTTGCATGAGGCAGAGAAGAGAGATAACAAGGAGGAAGGCAGCTTTCCCCAGAACGTTTGAGTTCAACCGGATCCTGGGCGTCGACACCTTCTTCGTCAAATGGCAGGGGAAGTCGTACCCCTTTCTCAACATGGTGGACCACGGAACCAACTGGCAGGTGGTGGCAATGGTGAGGCCAATAGAAGGTGAACATGCAGAGCCAAGTGGTGGGAATCCAACAGCAGAGGAGACGTGGTTGCACTTCTTGAGGTATTGGGTCCGCCCTCATGGGACCCCTGACGTCGTCATCTCGGACGGCGGAATGGAGTTTCGAGGAAGGTTCGAGCGAGGACTGGAACAGTATGGGGTGCTCCAGAACGTCACGGATCAGGAGAGCCCATGGCAAAATGGGCGTGTGGAGCGTCACGGATTGTGGGTCAAGGACCGCATGGAGATGGAAGTTTCGGCTGCTGGAACTATTGTCCAGTGCATCAACGACCTGGAGGCCCTTGTGATAGAGCTGGTGTCCTGTAAGAATGGGTGGTTCAGCAGGGGGGGATATTCCCCGGCTCAACTGGTCTATGGAAAGAACCCCAGATTGCCGGCTGAGCTCTTGTCAGATGCAGGACAATGCACTCCGGGCTGGGACGAGGTGCTTTGTGACGCCACGGAGGGTGACACAGCCACTGCCGAGTTTCGCAGATCGCATCGAATTCGGGAGAAGGCCAGGAAGCTTGCCATGGAGAACACCTGTAGAGAAAAGGTGAGGGAAGCCTCCAAGCCTCCTCTACACCGACACCGAAGTTGGGCGGCGGGTCAGTGGGTGATGATCTGGAGGACTTCCAAGACGGCAACGGTGAGGAGCAGATGGGTGGGCCCAGGATTGGTTATCCTTCAAACAGGGCACACAGTCTACGTTGCGGTGAGATCTCGCCTGTGGAAATGCAACGTGGACCAGCTCAGACCAGCCAACGAGATGGAGGAGCTCGGGATGCAAGTGGTGGAGTCCAGACAGTATCAGGAGCTGCTCCATCAGATGCAACAGCAGCGGCATGGAGCAGTCGATGTGGAGAGAGAAGGTCCGCCCCCCCGAGGATGCTTGGAGACACCCTGTGAGGAGAACAGAACCGAGGAGAGAGGAAGCTACAAGCAGGCTTGTAGAAGGAGGATGATGAGCGGCTTTAAGGAGGGCCTAGAAGAGGAAGAAGGGGAGGTGTTCTGGGCAGCCATCACCTCCACTTCTGGGAACTGGGCAGTGACCGAGGCTCCGAGGAACGGAGAGATCACCTGGTCGCAGATGTCCCCTGAGGAGGTGAAGAGATTTCAAGAATCAGACCTGGCCGAATGGAAGTCTCTGGAGAACGAGTTCAAGGCTGTGAAGGTTTGGAGCGGCAAGGATGCCGCTGATCTTCGAAGAATCTACAAGGACAGGATCATGACGGCCAGAGTAGTGAGGAGAAAGAAGCCCATGCCAGGGCTGCACCAGTTCAAGCCAAAGTCAAGATTTTGTGTCCACGGCCATCGCGATCCAGACGGCGGCAGTTTCAAGACGTTCGCCCCCACGCCTTCAGCAGAGGCATTCCACATGGTGTGCCAGACCATAGCCAATGGAAGTATGCTTTTGCTTTTCGCAGATGTGAAGGCTGCTTTCGCTCAATCTAACCCGTTGAAGAGACCGCAAGGCAGGCTCTTCGTCACACCTTGTGACGGCACACCACTGGATCCTGAAGACCTGATCGAGCTCATCGCACCGGTCTACGGCTTGGACGACGCTCCCATCCGCTGGTACGAGACGGTGCGCAACTACCTCCAACGGCTCGGATACTGCAAGAGCCTCTTGGACCCCTGTGTCTTCGTCTTGCACGAGGAGGGCAAGCTGAAGTCAATGATTCTCATCGAGGTGGATGACTTTTGCATAGCGTCCGCTGACAAGGAGACTGAAGACTGGATCAAGGAGAAGTTGCAGTCGAAGTTTCAGTTCGGCAAGTGGGAGGTTGGAGAAGCAGACTTCATTGGCAGACATGTGAAGATGTGCGACGGTGAGATCAGGTTCGATCAGGAGAAGTACATCGTGGAGAAGATCCATCCTCTTCAGATCCCCAGAGGAAGAAGAGGAAAGAAGGAGGAACCCCTTGAGGAAGAGGAGTTCAAAGAGTACAGGTCTGTCCTATATAAGGTGTCCTGGGTGGCGCATCAGACTCGACCAGAAGTTTCAGGAGCCGTCGCCATTTTGGCGTCCAGACTTCACAAGGCAACCATCCAGGACTCCATCACGCTCAACAAGGCCATCGGACACTTGAGGAGCACAAGCAAGCAGGAGCTCCGTATCCGTCCCTTTGACCCAGAGAAGATGACGTTCATCGGAGTGAGCGATGCTGGAGGAGTAGACGGAGAAGTTCGAGGCAACGGAGAGGATGGGGTCATAGAAGACCCAGTGCAGGGAGCATGGCTGATCCTCGCTTCGGATGCCATGCCGAGTCACGACAAGAAGGTGAGAGTGAGCGTCCTATCCTGGCGCTCTTCCAAGCTGAAGCGCCGGGTGACAAGCACGATGTCTGGGGAGACTTTGTCCCTATCCCAGTGCTTGGGGGAGCTCGAATGGATGCAGATCTTTTACCGGGATCTGATGTTTCACGATGTGGAGGTGAGGAGTTGGTCAAGGTCGCTTCAGCCCTTCATCGCCATGGTTCCAGACAAGTGGACTTTGAGAGGAAGGCAAGAACAGGGGTCCGTGACGGACGCAAAATCCCTGTACGACGCAGTGTACAAGAATTGTCCCACCAGTAGGCAGGACAGAAGAAATGCCTTGGAACTGGCCGTGGTGATTGATGTAGTGGAGAAGACCGGATCACAAATCCGGTGGACACCGCACCAGAGAATGCCGGTGGACATGCTGACAAAGGCCGACGTCACTACCTCCAATGGTGCCCTGCTACATCTCATCAGAGGAGGTTGTCTGAAGATAGACAAGGAGGATGAGGAGATGATGAGAAGGCAGAGAAGCAAAGCAGCAAGATCAAGATCTAGAAGAGCCACGAATGAGCTGCTAGAGGAGGAGGCGGAGGAGAACGAATTCGTTGAGATCCTCAACCAAATCCTTTGGTCAACATAAAGTTTGTGGTGCTGATGAAGTTTCTCACCACTTGACCAAGGTTTGTGTTTGAGGTTGCATGGATTTACCAATCGCAGCCCCGCTTTAGGCACAAAAGGTGTTCACGCAGCTTTAGGGTTGCTCTGCCTTCTGAACTCATTCATAAAGTTATTGTTATTTGCTGATATTTGCTGTATATAACATACTTAATATAGGGGATTCTATGGTTGCTGTAAATTCCGGTCTTATCATTGTATATAATCAGCCATGAAATACGGATCTCAACAATGAACCAACCAGTGCTTCATGGTTCATGTCAGGGTTTGAATGTTGCCCTTGATCAATTGATCCAAGATTTTGTCCCTCAACCTTTACAAGGAATCCCACAATGATGAGATGGGATGGTTGACCGGTTGACCTAATCTCACACCTCTTCGGGTGTTTGATCATGGCACAAGTGATGTTAACCGCTAACCTATTTGTGTGGCGAAGTCATAATTTGGGTTCTGTTTTGATTCACCGGTTGCTTGGTGAAGTATTCACATTTGACCAGCACAGTACAGTGCTCGATTAGAATCTTTCCGGCATTTCCCTTGATGAGAAAGACCTCTGGCAGCTTTAGACAAGAAGTCAGTTGTTTCTATCACCCATGTTTTTGTTGCTCCTTTGCTCCCCTGCTGTCTTCCGTTCCCATTCTTCTCATCTGACTCGGTTTTTTCTACCTGATTTGGGTCCGTGGGTGACATTCTCTCTAGCTCCCGTGGAGCTGTGGCGGAATCTCAAGACAGCACTCTCAAAATTTGAATCCAACAAAGGCCGAAGTGCAAAAAAAATGGAGACCCTCATCCATCCTCATCTCTGAAAACGAACAATTTGGAACTCAAAAGTGTGTTTTGTTATTTTTTGTTCTAAGGAGGATTGATGAGTGATTCCAACTTCGAAATGCATTTCTGGGCGGAGGGCAAGTGCCATGTGTTGTTTCACCAACTTTGGTTAGTTTGATGGGATATGTAGGGGTTGGTTATGCTGGGCAATCCTATGATTTGGTCCTGCCGTAATGAAGTTGAGAACAAATACGAAGTTCAGATCACGGCACATACAACTCACCACACATTGGAGAAAGGGTGGTTCATGAATATTTAGGTTGGGATCCGTTGGTAAAAATATCATGATCCCTATTGGTGATGGTGTATTTGCCTACATTTATATAGTTGATGTTATAGTAAATGTAGGTAAATGTACCATACATGGATTGAATGGGTAAGGACTCAACAAAATTCTGGTTTAAAAAAAGTCTCCTACTTATTCCTAAATCACCCCTTTCCAACAACATGTGGCCGTGGTTGGATGGTCCCTTCCATATGGATTTGTGGGTTGGCCGGATCATATGGCTCAAGAGCACTGGAGTCTACACTGGATCTATAGATTGACATCTTTGTTTGATTCCAAGTCAACAATAATAAAACACAATGAAGGAACACGACATAGGAACACCATGAAAACTTCCCTTCAATCTTAGGTCCTTTGAAGATGTGGTCATATGTTTGAGGCTTATGAGGCTGATGTTGAACCCAAATCACTCAACCTAAAGACATCACAACGTATACGTAGTTGAAGGCTGTAGATACCCCATAAGTAGCCATGTTTGAAAGGAGATACCTGCATCATACCTGTTCTTCATTTTTTTTTTACAAACCATCATTTTTTAGCGTGTCTACGTTCAATTCCAGGGTGTCTCTGTTGAATGTATACGTTTTATTTATGTATGTGTACTACTACATTGTATGTATTGTATTATATATTATATATGCACTAAACCTAGACCTTCTTGCACTACCACCTCAGACTATCACTTCCCTTCTATTTTGCCCATGGTTTCATGGTGCAGAGCCTATGTGGCGGACCCTTGGCATGTGGAAGTAAAACGAAGATGGATACCAAGACAACAACAGACCATCCGTGGGATTGGTATATTTATTTGCATTTGATTCTTGATTGATATAAATGTATATAGTATATGATAGATATAAACATGTAGGTAAACGAAGAAAAAACTGTCAACAATTAATGACTAGGTCGTGGTTTCGATTCTACTGATATTTTACAAATGGGTTGAAACCACCAACTAGCATAATACTAAGTTACCATTTGCCATATATTTGGATTCAGCACCAAGTTGAGGAAGATATTTTCTGAACTTTTCAAAAAAAGAAAGAAAGCGTTTGGGGCAGCGTCAGAATCAGGAGTTCCCGCTTCATCCCTTTTGGGAAACTCCCATTCAAGGAAGACTTTTTGCAAAATAACAGAAGTCAAATGATTTTGGATTGGAAAACCAGGAACAGGAAGAGGCAAAAAAAATCTAGGTACGTGGTTGACCAAGGATTGTTGTTGAATTTTGTATCCCGACACAGCGACTTAGATTTAGCCGAAGAAGATGAGTGGTGCTTTTCTTTGGAAGTTAAAGTTGTCATTGACAATTCAGGATGTTGTTATTGATATGGTTTTACACCAGTTTAAGCCCAAGTTCCAAACCCATCTTTGACAATACCTTTGCATATCTTTGCTGGGGACATGAAAGGTATTTAGCTTGAAACACTAAGATCTTCACACCTCCAAAAAACTCCACCGCTCCGGTAGTTTTTTAGTGTTTTTTTCTGTGTTGTTAAATTTCTGGTTTCTTCATGTCTATAGAACACCGCCTTGGCTGAGTTCGTTTCGGAAACCCGGAGTTCAAACCGAGGCTGCCAAGAACGAATTGTTCGACTTGAAGAGCCGAGCACAACGGAAGTATCGAGCGCCGAAACCACATCGAGATCTCCACGAAGCCAGGGATGTAAAACAACGCGAGGAGCTGATGAGAGTTGGATGGATGGATGGGAGTTGGTTGGTTATTTTCCAGGAAACTAACATATCTTTTCCATGGGAAGTTGGGAAAATCATCGACTCAAGTTTGGGCACGGCTGGGGATGGGATATGTGATTGTTCACAGGAGGGTAGTTGTTTTGGTGTGGACTTTGAAAAGGATTAGGAAGAGTTTGGCTATAGCCATGAAAGTGATTTCTAGATATTTCTAGGCTTACCAGTGATGTGAAGGGTGAGCTGCCAGTGATATCCCATCTAAATGAGTCTGATTCTCAGATGGACCAAAAATGAACATATGTTGCTTCACTGACTTGTAGCCTTTACAAAAAGCCTGGGTTAAAATGTTCACATTTTGGTTCACCAAAGTCATGTAGCCTATAGCCTGGATGGTTCAGATTCGAGTTTTTGGATTCCAATTTTAGGTGAACCAGCTGTTCATTTTCACGGGGTGTTTTTCAGCTCAGATAGATCTTTCTTTGAATAGCCCAAGGGCAAAAAAGCTATGGCTGGATGCGATAGCTCTAGTTATGATGCAAAATCGTTGTTCACCCAGCTTCCAACTCCCAGGAAATCTCCGAGAAATCATCAGAATGTGATGGATGGAACCTATGGATATCCAACAAAATCAACCATATCAGTTGCCGTCACCACATTCTGTGATTTCGGAAGTATGGCAGAGCAAACTCTGACTTTTGAAGGATTTTTGGATGAGCAATAGATGGTTATAGTTTGCATGTGTAGAATCAGGACTTTTACCATTTGGTCCGCTTTTTTTTGATCAGATGACCTGAGTCTTAGTGCCAAGATTACTAAATGATGGCATATATGATTTTGTAATATGTTGTACATCTATACAATTTATACATAGTAGCGATGATACAGAAATGCAGATATGCAGATATGCATCATTTGTTTTCTCTGGGTCGGTTGGATTCCTATGCATACAAGGGTACAGATTGAGTATGCCTCCTGCCCACGATGCAAGCGTGCAAAGTGAGTCAGTATACACGTAGGATATACGTAGGGATTCTCCACATAGATGAGTGTTTCCGACAAAGGCGGTACCCCCAAATCATCCATTTGAATAGGGTTTTCCATTATTTTGGGGCATCCCTATTTTTTGGAAACACACATATACTAAACATGTCCAACGGGTGCAATGCTGGTGGTCACATTGCCAGCATCGTGGGGTGAAGACACTGAACACACAAGACCCAATGTATTGCATCATGATTGATCATCATGAATCTGTCCAATATTTACACCCATCCTCCCCCTTGGAGAGCCTTCATATCTAACCATTTTTAAGGGTTTCACCACCCATTTGAAACTTGAAACCATCAACAACAGCAGGTGTACCCCACGGAATTCCAAGCTGCCATCCTCCACCATCCAAGCAACCGCAGGAAGTTGAGGAAAAAGCCGGCTCTGAGGCCTCTCAAAAAAATTAAAAAAACTGCTCACAACCTACCCAACCTACCCACCATCCAAACCCACGGATGCTATGGGTCAAGGAATATTATGAATATTAGAAGATACACCCATGAATGGTTGATTTTTATGCTAAATGTATATATATATATATTCTATATACCATACACCAGCCTTTTGTTCTGGGAAAGCCATAATTTTTGTCAGAGCTTCATGAAGGTGACCAAAGTATTTCTGGAGGTTTGGTACCTTAGCAGTTTGGGTAGGTTGACCTGGCATGAAACTGATTTCCAACTTGGAAAAAGTGAAGCCTCCAAATCTAGGTGAAATCAATTGGAACATTTTTTTCAAGATAATGTACCCATACTGTTGATGGAAGACATCCTGCACCAGTTGATATGGTAAATATCCCATTGTTTACAGGGTTTCATACATGTTGGGTGGTGCAGGATTTCTTTCATCAACACTAGGATCAATGTATGGCAATATTTACTTACAGTTGCCATCAAAATCAACGAAATGCACCATACGTATAGATCGTATGGTATAATAATTCCGTTTCACCGCAGACGAAAAATAAATTGTCCAAGTGATCATCCGGGTTGGTGGTGAAGGAGCCTACTCGAAGCACAATGTTGCGTACCTGAACCATGTGTTGGGTACGTAGGGAGAGAAGAAACTACTACGGAAGCAGGGTGCCTTTCCTATACTAGTATCCAAAGATTACTTGCCTAAAGTGATCATGTTTGTCAAGACCCGTTCACATGCAAAAACGTTCCATGTTCATTTCCATGATGATGATCTTAAAGAAGATGATATAACAATATATAATATATAACATGTATTCATAGAAATGGGTGTATATANGTGGGAGAATCATGTTTTTAAAGTACAAATCTGTACCCTCGTCAAACATTTTGCAATGTTTACTCCGATCCTTAGGGAAATAATGTAAGATTTGACTTGCACATATTTTTCAAATGGGTAGTTCAACCACCAACTAGATTCTGTTGGCAGTTGGGGTAGTTGTTTTGAATCAAGATGCCTTTGAAGCTAGTACGAAAATCATGACGACAATACACATCCACTAGCTGAAACGATGACAGCAGTTGGATTGGCACACTTTTTTAATATACATTTTTTTCTACCATGGTAAGACATCACCATTTGTGGTGCCTGTTTGAACATCAGCATGGTTTCCAATGATTGATTATGCCTCTCACTTACCTCCAAGGATTCCAGAAACTAGGCAAATCCAAGAGCTCCTTTTGAGCATCATGAATTGGAGGGAATACACCAAACTTGGAAAATTAAACGATATCCAAATTTCATCCTGCGGCATGTTTTACAACCGTGTTTTCGGCTGAAAAAAATCTGTCACGGGACCTCATTCCAAAAAGATGGGTGATGAATAACAAGGAAATCCTTCCTCAACATGACCCCAACATTTCAGGAAAGTTGAGGTTGTTTGTTTTCCTGAAATTCGCCAGATTCGTGTTTGGTGTGTGTTGATGTTTGGTTTGTGACCCGCCAGGTCTCTTTTGTTCAATCTGAGCAGGGGTCCCTTGGATCACAAAAGTTTCTGATGTCCAGGAATCACAAAGACCTGGCAGTGCTGACTCAACTCTCTGAAGGTCATTAGCATGATGTATATATATATATATATATATATATAGGTGGTAGGTTCTATTTAGTTTTTAATTGTTCTACTTCCCTTAGTTTAGGGGAAGTANGTCATTAGCATGATGTATATATATATATATATATATATATAGGTGGTAGGTTCATTGTTTTTAATGTTCATCCCTATTTGGGGAAGATTCCAATGGTGACTAATGTTTTTCAATTGGGTTGAAACCACCACCTAGATATGTGTGTCTCCAGCAGATTTGATGATAGATGATTCCGGAGTGTTTCAGTGGTAGATGGTCAAAAGAATGTGTTTGGTTCGTTAGTATAAAGGGTTATACACTACCGAATTATATAGACATACATGGAGAGTACAGTATAATACGCTATCAGAAGGATTCATGAACCAAATCAGGATTTTGTGGTTTGGGTCACAAAAGGTGGGTTTTTGTTGCCGAACCGCTTCTTCGCGGATTTCTTTGGTGTTTTCCTTGAGTCGGTACACTTTCATGTGATTTCTGATGCCATGGGATTTGCTCCCCAGCGGCAAATGATTCGACTAAAAACTCCTGGGTGGTGACGAGCGAGCCAGCATCCTGGGGCCCGGGGGGGAAGGTAGATCCAAGTGCATCCTTCCTTGAGGCCTGCCTTGAGACAGCAAGTCTCGGATGCGGTGCATGCAGTGCAGGAGGTTCATGAGGCGAGAAAGGATTTTTCAAATAAACGATTGGGGAGGAGGTATGGACACAATGAGAATCCGTTATGAAGCCTTGAGTTTTTGAAAAAGGGATTGGTAAAATGTGAGACTTTTTAGGTGTATTTAGAAATATGCACTTTCAACATTGCAGTGAAAGAATAAGGAATTATATGAATTATACACACTAGTGAAATGCAATTCAGTAAAAATTGCAACATAGTTTGGCCAGGTGTACCAATGCTGAATCCATTCGAAGACATAGTTTGTTGGTTAAAAACTCTAAAGCGGGAAACTCGTTGATTCTTTGTTGATCGAATGTTGATCGAGTGGTGGTTTCAATTTTTACTGTGCTCCTTTGGGAAATGAAGAAAATTGACGGATATGTTTCAACTGGGTGCACCAACTAGTGTCCTTTCCTTTGCTGATACTACCTTTTTAGGCCTGAACATGTGTTTTCTACGGCATCTTCCAAAAGAGCCATCCGGAAATTCCAAAGGACTTTAAAAGAAGTGGATGGGTTGTGTGTTATCTAGATCCGGATTATACTGCCCCCCCCCCCCAATTTAAAAGGATCATTAGTTGCTCCCGCAACTGGGAATCCTGTCATCAACCATGACCTCACCAGGTTCCGGCAGACGCAGATTTGCAGCTCGCAGATTCACCAGATCTGCGGATGCGCGCCAATTCTCGGCCACTCGAACTGGGCAAAACGAATAATAGCTAGAAAACAACCAAGGGAGTTGTACGGAAAGTTTGCATTGATTTGTGGTATTAGTCATCTAGGTGGTGGTTTCAAACATTTTTGGAATTTTCACCCCGAAAATCTGGGGAAATGATCAAATTTGGCGAATATGTTTCAAATGGGTTGAAACCACCAACTAGTCATCTATTGACAAATTGACCAAGTTGTTTGAGTTGTGAATTCAATTGAAAGAATCGGTTGCAGCTCCATTTTTTGGGAAGATTCTGGACCTTTTTCGAGTTGAGCCAGAACCCTTGTTTATGACTTCTGTTTGTGCCTTTTGCATCCTTTTGCGATATTACTATGTGGGGAGAGATCTCCTGACAGAGTACTCGTGGGTCACGTATTGGTCAGATTAGTTGGGTAACCACGGTGACAGTTAACACTATCTTGAATCTTACCTTTCCCCAATTTTGCACGTGTTTTTTGTATTCTTTGTCTGTCTGTTGAGGGGAAAAGTGTTTCTGACCACAACCAACATGCAGAAAGATTTGCCTATCATAGTGCTTTGTATGGGATTACATTTACATAGTTAGGTAAAATGAACTTTATAGAATTGCATCAAATTTGATTTCATAATCCTTTGGCTGAGTGAAAGACTTTTAGAGCTTGTATATCCCAACAGTTTTTTTTGGCAACCAGTGACACTATTATCAACCAATGGTGGTTTCGTTTGGCTCCGCAGACTATCCCGAGACACCTCGTAAATGACAGCCAGGATATTGGATGAAATATACTTATATTTATACCTTGTAAAAAAGCATAGAGTACTGTAACTAGATGGTGCTTTTTTTTCAGCGTGTTATATTACTTATTCATTACTGGGCACTCATATGGGTTGGTACTGCAGGCGTTTGGTTTTTCGGTTTCTTTGGATTCCCATGTCTTTAAAAGAACCCCCAAGCACGTGGGACTCCCGGGACCCATAAGCAAAACCCATGGCTCATTCCCATACGAATCAAGGGATTCGAAAATGGGAGTAGAATGGGGAGTACTATGGGACTGGGGGTCCTTGAAGAAACAACCATTGAAATCGAGGTTATCCTGGTTGCGACCACCCTCCGAGTGGCATCTTGGGAACGAAACGGCGTTTGGGAAAAGGTCACATGCCTTGACGGGTTCCCACCAAACCTTTTGAATCTGAAACTCCGAAATGGCTTGCATCCTTTCTCCCATAGTCATGAAGATTAAAAACTCATATGGGGGTTTTCGAACATGGTGGTACTCCCAAATCATCCATTTTAATAGGGATGTCCATTATAAATCATCCATTTTGGGGTACCACCATTTAAGGAAGCACCCATATGACTCTTTTGCTGTTATGTAGCAAAGGATCATTTAAATAATTGTCTTGGAAAGACCCATCGTTCCTCTTCCATTGCAAATTCTTGGGGGACTGGTAGTGAGAACTTACAATCCAAAATGACTACTGGCTCAAAATCAGAGTATCAAAGAAACCATCCCTCCTATTCCAACCATCCATTTAAAGCTCAATCATTTTTTCAACCAAATGGATGATTTCCAAGGTGTTGGAAATGTGTTGCCTCCCAAAAAAAAAACAGCACAAACAAGTACAACAAACCCAACAACAGATAGGTGTTTCCAAAAATAGTGGTACCCCAAAATGGATGGTTTATAATGGAAAACCCTATTAAAATGGATGATTTGGGGGTACCACTATTTTCGGAAACATCCAGATGAAGCTCCAACTGATTTTCCAACCAACCCCTAAGGAACCGCCAACCAACCCAACACGCACCGCTTCACGCACCGCTTCGGGAATGGCTTGGTATGCCTGAGCTGGATGTGGCACCAGAGCCAGAAAGGAGTGCTATTTTTTAGCCCAAAAGCCTGGATTTTTTTCGGTCAAAAATGGTGGTGAAAACACGGTGTTTTTGTTAGCAAATGCCGAAAACTCAAGATTTGAAGCCAAAAGGGTGGGGGCTTGGGTTGCTGTTAGTTCTGGTTCAAAATGTTAAACTTCAGGGGAGTATAAAGCTTGATGTTCATAATCTTTATAGAAACTTTGTGAAATAGGGTGGAATTCAATTTGCAGCGGGATGACTTCAATCCGGCAACTAGCTCTAGGATGCAAAGTGGTTATTATGAATAGCTACAAAACCAATTTACTGCCTGCTAACGGTCCTGCTACCACCTTTCATTTGTTGATTTGTTTTAATGTTTGCACCGTTGGCCATTGCCGAAGCAGAAAGAGCAATTCGCCCTGTTGCCAAATGAATAAAGTCATGGGTTGGGCTTGAGGGACACTTGTTAAATTGAGTACTCTATTCCTAGGCTGATGGCAGATTTCATGACGGACGATGACATGTACAATATATGGAATATAGCATATTCTCGTGCGTTCTCAGGCTTCGGTCGAACTACCCCTAGGTCGGAGATGTCGGGGGGCATATTCGCAAGCCCGATTATGTTGTATTAGTTGTGTTTGGTCAGTGACTAGTAGAATGTCATGTGTGTACTGGTTGGAAAACATATATGAAAAGTCCATGAAAATTCTTATTCAACGGCCTCTCGGCCTAGGGGTGATTCGACTTAGGGTAGGCTTCAGAACCTATGATACAAATAGCTATTTTGGGTTGTATATATAATATATATATATACATAGGCCCAGTGCTTCCTCCCACTCGTTTAACTTAGCCTTTTACAAAAGCCAGCTTCAACTTGTCCTTTGGAAAAAGGGATTGATCTTGCATGTGTATTTATATTTTTTTTATTTTATTTATTTGATTATACAGATTTCATAGGTGAGACAATTTATAGATGAACAAATGCGGTGATGCAGATGCAGCCCAAATTGCAAGATGGGTTTTCATGGAGCCATCTGACCCAATTCTTGGTCAATACCATCCGCTGGTAAAAGAACGGCGGATGTCCGCCAGGGTTCTTAGCACCTTTGGTGAACTTGCCAACGTTGGCAATTCGCAATGTTGATGACAGATTTTTCTCTAAATGAGAAAATCCAATGTCAAGGCTTTTTTCTTGGGACATTGTCTCTGATATGGGTGCACCTGACCCTGAGCTACATTCAAGTGAGTGTGTGCGCACTTGACAAGCGGGCTCTCACTGAGTGGTGTAGTCACAGGCAGGCAAAGATTTTGATATCGCCATCTTGAACTTGACGAGCCATGACATTGAACTGCCGAGAACTTCTCATCATTACGGTGCAAGATTTCAACTGGCTCGCCGCCCATTGACCGGATGCAACTCACGGCACCCAGCCGCAAACCGCTGATTGCCCCGCTCACCGGTCACGCCGGATGCAAGAAAATCACGACGGACCTGGACTCCAAGAGAAAGCCTGAGCAAGTGGAATTGCTCAAGGGGTGGCATGCATAGGACAACGCCATAGCGAAAAACATTTTAACTTCGGACAAGCCCCAAACGTCTTGTAGATATCCAAAAAAGTTAACCATGTGCATCAAGAGACTCTACATGTATACGAGAGGTATAACCAACCGAAATGCTCCATGTGGGTGTTTCCAAAAAATGGGGTACCCCAAAATGGATGGTTCATAATGGAAAACCCTACTAGAATGGAGGATTTGGGAGGAAAACCCACTATTTTCGGAAACACCCATGTAGGGGAATATTTACCTACATTCCCACTTGAGTGTGTTCATGTTTCTACAAAATTGATCGATCCAGGAGGCCGGTAACATCGATATCCTTGAAAGCAATGCCATCCGATTGGGGTGGTGCTACAGCGGCTGTGGAGGCAGGAAATGGCAGGAATTGGTTAGGTAGTAATTTGAACATCAGTTTAGGGGTTGATGTGGAACCCATACCATCTATGTATGGATTATGTATATGGTATATTTACCAACATTTACCATAAAATTCGACAAAATGTAGGTAAATATACCATACATGGAGCATGGTCATTCAATGGTACGGAGGTTAATTAATTTCTTGTATTAATTTGTTTTTGTGTAACCTGCTCTTGATCGCGCGTCATTCCCGGCAAAGCTTCTTGTTGGTAGTCCGTTTCTTCTTTCTATAGTGGTTGTTACACAACTATTCGGTGGTGCAAAATATCCACGCAAAGCCTTCTCGTCATTTTACTTGTTTTGGAAACCTTTCCTGGTAGCAATAGAAGGAGACATCGCCGTGTGGAGATTGGTTGCGGATTTCCGCCAACATGCCTTCAAATGGATCATCCTTGCGAAACTATTGACACATCTGGGGTTGTCAACATGTTCCCCAAACATGGGCAAATACAGCATATACGGTGATGTTACCTCATATCGCCCTCCAAATCTGATTTTGCAGAGGAATGTTTCCGACAAACAGTTTTAATTTAGAAAGTTGGTGGTCAGGTGTATGAATCTCTATTTAGATGTCCAGGGTATTTACAAGTAGATAGCAATAGGGGTGGTACTTCTGATCAAGGGGGATTTCCTGTTTTTATTTGTCATGGCTTCACAACAAACAAACTAAGTTATTATATTATATTAGGAGATAAAGATGTTTCCATTTTAGGGCCACCTTATGCGTTGCTTCTGGGTTTCAAACTTCGAGCAGGCACTTATTGTTGGTTTTTTTTCTCCGGATGCATTGAGGTCGCTGAATCAGCACCTCCCTCACGACCGGTCGAAGCATCTAGGTGGGGAAGCTCAACAAAACTCTCTGGAAGTAGGTGGTATATGTGGATAGGTTACCCTCCTGTGAACTGACACGTCCTGTTACCAAGGCACATTTGAAGATTTTTCATCTTTTTTCCCAGGGTGGGATATGTTAGTTTCTTGTAGAGTATGTATAAATAGATTTATGTCCTTGTAACATGTAGGATGATAGATTTAGGCTGGGTGGAATTCTGAAATGAAAGGACCAGCTACTAATGTATATTCATATATCTACAACATATTTATGTATATCAATATACATCTACAAGTTGTTAAGTTTCCGTCGTCTTAGCTGTTCTACAAGGTACAAATATTGTCAGCTCCCATGGATTCGTGCCAAAAAAAAAGCCCACTGAAATTGGATGAAGATGCAGTAAACAGAAGTACCTCGTGTTATCATATTAGTATCTGAGGCAGCACAGATAGTTATGGATCACTTTTTGTGTCAAGATTTACTAACTTAGAGCATTAGATTTGTATTCTAGTATCTGAGGCATCAGATAGAGAGCAATACCTGGCAATTCTTTGTGACCTTTTGGGGGATGGTTAAGTGGCCTTTTTGGAACGGGTAAATGAACTTCAACTAGGGGATAAAAAGGTCACTTTGAATGGTAATCACGACAATGCCAAGGCGACAAGTTCTCAGTTCTCAGGGTTGATTTCTCTTCATTCTGCAAAGTTGGGTTTTCAAGAGCCCGCAGGTAAAAGACCGGGTCCATTGAATCGTTTGATCGGTTTGGTAGGTCAGATAATGTTTTTTTGGGGAGACCACTTCCAAACTCTCATTTCCAATGCCAAGGAATTACCTTCAAAAATCACATTATGCGTGACCAAATTCATGATGCCTTAATTACGCAGATTTTTTTGCATTGCATGTTCCTTGCATTCTTTGCTAGTTTGAGGAAGACTACCTAGTTGACTAATGTTTTTTCCGATGGGTTGAACCACCACATAGTCTTGTCGTTTTTCTTTTTGTTTTAACAAAAAAACAAAAAGCCAATCTCCTGGCTTGTCAAGCTGCCAATCTCATTTTTTCTCTTAGATTTACCCCCAGTCACAGATGATGTGGAATGTTTTCTTCGGGGTCACGTAAAAATTGATGGTACACCTCCCTGAGGATGGGTTGGGTGCCGCGAAGTACTGAAGAAATCATGAACCTCGGCAACCTCCGTATTACTGTATATATTTTTCCGTGGCATCTCAGGGCGAATCGTCGTATATACAAGCTTAAGATGACCATGATGATATTTTTGGAATAACAGATTTATCAAAATGAATGCCTGAATGCCATGGAAGAATTCGCCTCAGTTGTAAAATTTCTTGGAAGTTCAAAAAAAACATAGATTCAGCAGCCTTGAAGCGAAAAGACATGTTTTTCAGGAAGGATTTGGAATTGACAATTTCAAGGGGACTAGTCTTTTAATGTTCTTTGACTTACAGGGAAATTGTTTGGGAGTCTTTTTTGGACATGGCTTTTTTGGGTCCAAATTCAAGTACTACCAGTCGTGGAACGTACTGTTGGAGTTGCAATTAGCTTCCTTAGGTAAATATAATATGCCATACATGGATGGTATGGGTATATCAAACACAGGGCAACAAATATCAAGTCTGTTTTTACCTCAGGTACACCCAGCGAATTGATGACAAATGTTGCCACGGAACTGAATTTAGAACTGTTGTCATCCAATAGATGCAAGAAAGACACTTTTCGTAGGAAAGTTAGTATCATTCCCTCATTTTTTTTTTAAACAATCTGTAAATATATGTTGATTATCTTAATCTAGATCATCAATGTCCACAACTAATTGGTTGATGTTGTATAGTCAACAAATTTGATGAACATTCCAAACATACTCAAAGTCAAACTCTCAACTTCTATGATACGTCTAATGAATGAATTATATGCTTTAAATTTTTAAATCTCTAAAACATCACTTCAAATATATCAAACGTTGCTTCTCCCTGCATCCTACAAATATTGAATGCTATTAACTATTATCAAGTAACCTACAAGCAAGCAAACAAACAAAAACAAACAAACAAACAAACAAACAAACAAACAAACAAACAAACAAACAAAAACAAACAAACAAAAACAAACAAACACACACAAACAAACAAACAAACAAACAAACAAACAAAAACAAACAAACAAAAGCAATCAAACAAAAACAAACAAACAAACAAACAAACAAAAGACAAACAAACAAACAAACAAACAAACAAACAAACAATCAATTCAAAAAAACAAACAAAAACAAACAAAACCAAGCAAACAAAAACAAACAATCGAACAAACAAACTTTCAGTCAAATGTTTAAAACATTTAAACTACATTTCAGCAATGTAGATAAATATGCCATACATGGATTCCATGGGATCGAAGCTGAATTATGACTCGTGATACTTTGAAACACGTGTTTTTGCGACAGTGTGATGTCTAAGCTTCTTCGTCTTCTTCACTTCAATGTTTAGGTTAGTTGCTTGTGATTCTTCAATGAATTCACCCCACCCTGCTTGCAAAAAGCACCCGCCAAAAAGGTTTTGGAAGGTTGATTGTCCTTTTGTGTGAATCTGGCTGGGAGCTGTTTGTGGAAATCGCCACAGTTGATGGTAATTATATTGTATATAAATCATGATGTCACATAGAACATGATTTTACAAAATAGCAACCTGCCTCTTCCGGTTGTGACCGTCCTTTGATCACAAACATGGAGGTCACCAACAACCCCTTGAAAAAGGGTTACTTTTCAATACACCCCAAAACGGGTGAGTCACTCGGAAGAAGCTGAAAAAACATCATCCAACTCCATGCCCCCAAGGGAGACCCATCCAAATCATCCAAGCTCCAAGGAAAAGCGACACCGGAGAAACACACGAGCGGCGTTTGGAAATGGTGGACCTTCCAACAAAGTGCCCCGGTTTTTGGCCACGGATGTTTCCGGACACGGCCACTTCAACGAACTGACTGTTTTGCAGGGATTGGGAATTCTTGGACTTCTTAGGATTTTTTTTGATGTCCACGGGGAAAAATGCGGAGAGACAAGGGGAAACACCCATTGACCTAAAAGGATCTAAAAGGGATGTGGATGCTTAATGTTGCCATGAATACCTCCCGAAGTTTGACATAGCCCCTGAAAATGATGGCTGGAAGCCTACTTTCCTTTTTGCGATGGAAAATTTTCACTGGCTATGTTAAACTTCCAGCGAGTATTGGATGTGTCGATATATGTTGGAGTACTCCCTCACCCAACAGTTGCCACCAGGATTGGGATCCTTTTTTTAACTCCGGGATTCCAAACTTCACTTTCCACGATGGTCCGACCGTTGGAGATTTCTTGGATGGTTGTTTCTCTTGATTCCCCACAAATATGCCTTTGTCAAAGGTCCGCGGCTTCGGCGATGAAGCCACACCCCGAAACCCAAATGGCTCGGCCGGAAGAAGTTCCTTGGGCCGAAAAAATCCTGGGAGAAAAGTTTCCAAAAATCCAAGATGGCACGGGGGGAGGTCTTGAATGGCATGGGCCCACCTAGCACCTATAGTTGAAGGCGTAGTTTGTTTGAATATTTCAGAATTCCCAGATATTCCCAGATTTCCCAGTTTGTAAGTTGGCATAATTTTTGTTGGATGCATTTAAACAAGGTAACAGGGGGCCCATCATATTGAAGGGAGACCTTTCAGGTGTGCGTTTTTTTGGGGATAAGACGAAGCTGACGACAAGGTGGCAAGGATAAAAGATTGTTTGGAATTTGAACCTTCCAATTCCATCTCAATTTGTACAAATTGGTGATCCGCAACAGCCTCAAGGAACAGCTATATATCATATATATATATATATACACAACTTCAAAACATTGAGAATGGTTCAAAATGAATTGGTTTTAAAAAACGCTTATATAAAGAAACATCGCACCCACTTGATCATGTACTTGGAAAGCCGCCACTTAGGACATAGCTATCCCGCAGGACACCAAACGTTGCTGGTCTGAAATTTTGACAGTTGGAGCTTTGATGGTCCGACATGCCAGGAATTGAAACATGGTCCGACAAGCAGGTGTTTACGGCTCTAATCGTCAGAGTTGACCATACTTTCAAGGTTCATGAGGTTTTCTGAACCCCGGTGCATCAGCCGTTTAGAAAATGTATGCTTCATACTTGTTGATGAAACTAGATTCGCATTCTTGCCGGACCGAAAAAAATCAAGAGGCCATGAATACGGGTGGAAAATTCACGAAACAACCCTGTCACATTCAGCTTGTCGATGAATCATACCCGAGCACTCACTATATTATGTATTTGCCTAGATTTACGCCTTAAACTATATATCCAGATTTAGGTGAATAGACCATACATTAGAGCATCTGGGCTAAAATCATTCACCTTGCGATATGAGTTTCTTGCATGTTGGCCAACGTAAGTGGAGGGTTCCAAGTACTCACTGCAATGTGACACACTCGGTCCACTCAGTCCACGGGCCGGTCCGACAGGAATTCTTTCCCGGAAATCGGTTCAAAAAAAACGTCTGAGAATACTTGGATGATCTTCCCAGTTATGTGTAAGTTGTTAATAACCTTGTACTTAGTTGTAGTTTTCCTAAGTACAGGAACGGCTTGTTCCCCCCTCCATTCATGGCCATTCATGGCTTGTAAATGGGGGTGATGCTAACTAAGTCCTGGGATGGTCCTCCAAGTAATGGTGGATTTCACCTTAATCAGCTCAATGGATGGGACTTCGAGTGCCAAATTGATGGGACTTCGCGTGCCACTAAGCAACCCCAAAACGGGTTCAAACACCACCCCGAAAGGATGGTGCTACTATATACATAATTTATAAATGATATCCTCCAATGTTCCTAGTAGGTCTCATGATGAAATCTCCTATCATTTTCAAAACTCCATTTTCAAAATCTATAGTTTCATCATGATTTTCTGGTTGTGTTTTTGCTGGCTCATGGATAAAAATTCACTCCAGCTCAACAGGTGGATCTGAGAGCCAATCACGAGAGGTTGGGATGGAGTGAAACCATGGTGTAAAACGTGGTGATGAAACTATACAGTTTGGGTTACTGCCAAAAACACTGGTTCATAGTGTAATGATATGTAAATCATTTTTATAAAGGGGCCTATTGTTGAAATTCATAACCCAGTGTTTTGACAGGAGCCAATATACAGTAAAAATTTGGCAGGAATTGGATATCGACCCAGTCAAAAAGCGGACTCTTCAATCCACGACATGTTTTATCAAAATGCCCCAAAAAACTTATGTGAAAGCCTGCAATGAATTGATACATATTAGATGGTTGAAAAGATTTTTCTTTCGGAATGACCCCCAATACTTGGAGGATGATCTATTTTTTCCTTATTTTAAGTCGATCATATTAATGTCTGGCTTGAAACCAGGAAGCTAGGAAGGAATATTGATAAGATATTGATAGATATTGTATTATTGCACTACTCTCTCTAAAACTCACATACAGGAGCCCCTGAAACTAGGTCTTTTGCCCTCACAAGGAAACCAGATCGTCTTCCAATTTTTCCATGTTTTCAGGGGAAAATTTGTTGTTCGTTTTACGGACTGGTCTATCAACAGGTGCCAAGAAAATGTCCTCCAAACTGTCGGAAGGCCCCTCCACCAACTCCGAAATCGCCCCAGTTGCTTGGCAGAAGTGTTTGTTCAAGCTGCATGGATGAAGGGTCAGTGAGGATCCCCCTCTTAAAATCCCCGGAGGATGCGATCCCAGGACTTGGATACGTGGTGATCGGATCACCTCCATTTGTAAACCATGAAAAGGCCATGTGTAAGGGGAACAACCCTACTTAGGGGGCTTACTAACCATGTTTATGTACCAACTGGGATGATCCTCCAAGTACCAGCAGCCACTTTTGAGTCGATGATTTTCCGGCTTTCCCGTGTGGGTGGGATATGCTAATTTCCTGGAGGGTAGTGATATGACTGTGGCTCAATTTGTTTAAATTGAACCCTTGATGGTTGGAATACTATTTAAATATGAACAATTTTGCCATCCCTTTGGTACCCTAGTTTCGACACAACCACACACACACAAACAAACACACATGAAGGCCGTCAGAAGGGCCCATTGTTTTTTTCAATTTAGGTGAGTTAAAAAGTTTTTCCCCTTCTAGGTCCTAATTTTGTTGGCTCAATTTGAAACCATCAAAATCCTCTGCAAAAAAAAAATGCCAGAAAATTTGGATTGTCATCTGGTGTTTTTCCTCCCTTGGTGGCTTCCTGTTGGTGGTTTTTCTTCCCCTTGCCTCCAAGGCGTCGTCATCCTACACCGGGCAGTGGTTTGTTACAACCACCCGGTCAAAAAAGTCCAAGAAGTCCATCGATTCCCAGTGCCTCGGCGTTAAGAACAACTGTTGCTATACCACCTGGAAAGGATCGGATGGCGATCGCCACTCCCATTAACACCCCTGAAGTTTAACATTTCGCCCCTGAAAAGTGACCTTACTTCCCAAGTATGGAAAGGATCGTCTTCGAACCATCCATTTTCAGGGGCTGTGTGAGTTTTAGGGACTGTAGTGTTGGTTTATCATGGCCCGTACAACACTAATCGCCACCGAACTTGGGAGTGGCGAGCGATCGCCATCGATCCTTTCACGAAGGTATAGATTACAATGTGTTGTACTCCCTTGCAAAAACTAGCATTTTGAACCTGGTTGGTGTTTTCAAAGATTTTGTTTCACCGCTACTTAGGGAAATGATTCAATTTGACTAGTATTTTTGAGATGGGTTGAAACCAGCAACTAGTGAAGCCACGAAAATTGGTAATTTGGTTTGATGTTTCTCCCTTTTTGTTTTTGAAGGGGATAGTTTCAGATTTTCACCATCTTAGTTTTCGGGGGTGTATGCAGTAGATATGTGAATCGAAGATAGATGTGAATAATATGATTTATCACCTACCAGCATCTTCCAAAGGGTGCTGTTCGAACCTTAAGGGATGGTTTACAGGGACCCCTTATCATCCATTAAGCACCCCTTGGAAGATCCAGGTATATACATATCTGAAGTTTTCATCCAGATACAAGTTCCTGTCTATTTGATCTTAGAAGGGAAAATTAAGACAATCAATCGACTCGACATTGATATGGAGCAATACACATCATGCATAGGTCAACTCAATTCTTTCCCCCAAGACTTCTCTTTGGCCAAGATCTGAGAACCTCTGCTTGACACGTCAACGGATGTTGAAGCACGAGCAAGAAGGATTAACGTTCAACTTTGATGTAAAACTTGGGGGTCTGATTTTGAGGATTTGATAGATGTATCGCATTTCAGTTCTGGAAGTTGTGTTATATATCCTATTCTGCCTGCCTATGATATACTTTCATTTTTCTGATATTTCGGAACGACGAAAAATTATCACCCGGGCAGGTTGATGATAATCACTGATAGTACGGCAATTGTTGAGCACCAAACCTATTTAAAGTTTTTTCAATCACATTGACATGGGGTGTTTTCGTCATTCAGCACTGGTCCACTGGTTCGGCTTCTGGTCCATTCCCACAAATGCCTTGGGGTCTCGCCAAGGTCGTACCTTCAATTTGCAGCTTGGCTAGATATGGGTTCATGGCTGAGCTTCGGTCCAAGCATGTTGATAACAAGACCTTGCAAGTGTCTTGCTCATATTTTTGTTGGTTTGCACGAAGCAAAACATGGTAAATTTGGGTTGATTTATGGGGTTTTACAGTAATTGGATGCCACCTATTTGTTTGGCAGGGTTTTTTACCTTTCACATCGATCATCCAGGTGAAAAAAAAATTGCGGGGGGTAGGTGTCCTAAGTTTTTGTCGGGTAAAACAACTAGTGTTGTTGGTTTGATGTTTGATCCTTTCGATCATGGAATGAACATCATAGGAAAATCACAATTTACGGGAATAAGTCCGTGGTTTTGTGCCTTCGAGGGTGGTGTTGGTTAAGTAGCCATAATTGGGGTCACTATACTGTGATGTCCATGGTACTTAGTAATTAAATCGATTATATCACCCCGCAAACAAAAGTAGGTTGCAAGTCCCTGTAAGGACTTACTAACAAGTTACAATCACTTCCAGCAGGACACTCGACCGTCAGGATCCAGGTATGTCCTAAGAATCCGGGATTTCCTCTACAAATCCTATGACCTGGGGATGATTCTTGTTGAACATCACCAGCTTCCCAACCCCGGATGTCGACGGCGCTCAGTTCACGTACGAGTTCACCACCGACTTCAACAGCTTCACGGTGACCTTGACGCAGCCTGTGGCATCTTAGAGTTTTTTGTACCCCGAAACTTGGGGAAAGGATCCAATTTTGGGAGATTTTGTTTTTTTTTCAAATTGGATAGTTCAACCACCAATTAGTATAGCATACAACTTTTTTTGTTTTGTTTAGTTGGTGATATGGGATTTCCGGTGACTGACTCGCCCACGAAGACACCAGCAGTGCCACGAGGAACGAGCGTCAAAGACGAGACAGGCGTTGCTGTGAAATTAATGACGGAGACCTGGAACACTGGAACTGCACTGGAGGAGGCACGCCCGGGCGTGCCCTGGACCTCCAAAGGCGAGGAATTTGATCAAGGAGTTTCCAATGCGTTGCAAGCACTAGTAGCTGGTCATCTTGGAGGCCGACAATAACAAAGCTCCAAGACCGGCTGAGGTGCTTCAATTGCAAGTGGGGCAGCTGTCGGAATTCTGACATCGCACTTTGGATACATGGACACCCAGCCGCGAGAGAGCTTGCAACACGGCATGTGCCGAGTACCTCAGAGAGGTCGGAACCTTGACTCGCAAAGCCTGGGCGAAGGGCTGGCTGCTGGCCTCGTCCTGAGTTGGGCCCTTCCCCAACTCAGGTCTATGGCCGGCATGGTGTTTACCATGCCCATGTGTCACTGACGCGAGGCTTTGAAATGAAATGAACATGAATCAACTACTCCCGGCAAGTTTAACGTGTCCCCGAAAAAAAAATAAATAATTTTTC
>DF241636.1:8739-74235 GCA_000507305.1 Breviolum minutum Mf 1.05b.01 | reverse complement strand
CTTGTTGCTCTTGTTGTTGTTGTTGTTCTTGTTCTTGTTGTTCTTGTTCTTGTTCTTGTTCTTGTTGTTGCTCTCACACAGACATGACATGCAATTCAATCGTTTTCCAGCAGTAGCTCTGAGGCTCAAGTCTTAGTCACTGACATTCTGCAGGCTTCAAGGCCTGAAAGGTTCAAATCGGCATGGGATGTAATGCCCATGGACCCCTCCAAAAGCATCCATCCCAGCAGTTTCATTTGAATTATCTTCAAAAGGACATTTCAGAGCTCCAACGTAGGATTTCCACGTATCGCTTCACGTTTTCACCACCAAAATCTTGGCAGGAAAATCACTCCAAGTCGCATCAAGCTCTCTGCAAAGAATTGTCAGCAAACGTCTTCCACTCGCTTCGCCTAGCCTGCGAAAAGTCTCGGATTTTCCAAACGAAAGGGAAAATGGTGGGGGCCCTCTTGCGATGTTACCCAAGAAATTTCAGAAATACCCACTAAAAAAGGTATATATGGGGTTTGATTATATAAGGGGCCCCCCATCCCAAGGGAAATTACCACCTATTTTCCCTATGAAACCACACCGGCGGTGAGTCTTCTGCGCATCTTCCATGAAGCGCCTCTCAAGTGCTTGTGCTTTGCCCCAGTCGCCACTTACAGCAATCTGTGGCCACGCTTCATTGAAGGGATGAAAAAAATACACAGAAATCTTAAGGGCTTCGACTTGCCCCTGACATTGAAACATATGGGGGTTTCCGAAAATAATGGTACCCCCAACTCATCCATTTTAGTAGGGATTTCCATTATAAACCATCCATTTTGGGGTACCATTATTTTTGGAAACACCCATATCTAACGAAAACATGTTTCTTCCAAAGTTGATTGGCCCAAACATGCCCAAACTTGTAACGTTCATCATGGAAACTCCATCAAGGAATTTTTGATTGCGTTTCCTGGAAAAAAAATGTTTCACCAGCCAGCAATTCTTTGAGATGAGCCACGGAAAAAAAAACTCTTCCTTTCCATTGTACATCCTGGTTGTTTGAGAACGGGATCCTTATTTCATGGTTTATGAATGTTTATGAAGTAATCCCCATATAGCTGTCTGTGTAGGATGTCATCCCCAACAAATACTCTCCTTACATTCTTTCCAATCAACTCATAGGCTTTTGGCACCTCGTGTAGCTGCCGAAGGACCTGGAAACAACGTCGACCTTGGCATGTTGTGGAACTGCGATGGTAGCTTGTCCAAAACGAACAGGTCAGGTTGGTGATTGCTGTGATGAAGTAAACCCACCCAAAAAAACTCTTGACTGTTACTAAAGTAGGTGATGGAGAAATATCATGGAATTTCAATTTCTTGACCTTATTGCAATGAAAAGATGTTCCAAACAGCCCTAAACACCCCTGAATACTCAGGTTTTCCTACACTCCCCAAACATTTGAAATGGATGCACGCTGAAAATGATTCAGTTTCGGAATCTCCGAATCTCCAAATGTCCAAGATCTTCCAAGGCATGAAAAGCACCAATCTGATGCAAAATTGGACCATCATCAATAGCCTACCACGAAACAGCATCCACCAAGCTAAACCTGCAAAAACGCAGACTTGTCCTGTTTTCAGAGAGGAATAATGGCATTTTGTTACCACCATTTCCAACAAAACTCCAGAAAAGTTTTTATGAAATCCCAAGTGTTCTTTGTTGTTGGATTCCTTGAGATTGCCAATGGCACCTCTTTTCACACTCCCCAAAATCGATGAAAATCGGTCCATGAATTTTCCAAACATCTCTGCGATGAATCAGGGCCCATCAACTTGGTACAACGGACAGGCGCTGAATGCATCGTCACTTTCATCAAGATCCATCGCTCTTTCAATCACACCTTGGGAGTTTTTTCAGTTGCCTGGGAAATTTACCAACCATGGATATCTTGTTTCCTGATTGAAACTGGAGATTCATTAATTCAGGTTTCCAAACTTGAAGTCAATTGGTTTCGGTATCCCTACAGAAAAAACCAAGGCGGTGGAAATCCATGCTTTCTTTTAGAACCTGGCCCGAAATGGATGTCCACCCTCCAGGGTCTCTAAGCAGCCGCATCTATAGGCTTTTGTTGTTGAGGTGGCGGTGTTAAAGTCAACCGGACCACCAAAGTTCATCCAATTTTTGTGTTTTTTTTTCAGAACTAGGAGGTAAGTGTCAATTTTTCCCTCCCCTCCCAAGAAAAATCAAGTTCACTACCAAGATCGAGGTGTACTTGGTGCAGAAAAAATTTATCCAATGACTGAATCTGAACGATGCACGGATCCCATAAAAGCCTCCCTGGATTCCTAACCGCCGAGAAGTCCAACTTCCTCGAAGGATTCGCAATTGCATGCAAATCCATTGAGCAGTCCAGTCTTTCGAAGGATCTGGTCCGGTCGGGTCCCGAAACATCCAAAATGGCCCCAAAGTCGACCCCACGGGCCCCAAGGAGCCATTTGAAACTCAAATCACAGGAGTTTTGGAAAATGACACACGACTCCAAACTTCAGAGACTCCAAAACGTACGAAAACGCATCTAAAAAGTCGGTCGAATCATTTTTGATACGCAGACCACTTCGGTGAGTTGCCCCAAACAATGCCCTATCAACTTCAAAGCAAAACACGAAAAAAAACCCTGCAGTTTGGCAGGTTTTTTTCCACTCAGAGCTAAAAAAAACTCCCAACCTGCGACGGTGCCATACTCAAATGTCTCCCAATTGGACCACAATCTGGGCATTGAGGGCGGGCGCATGTTGAGGATCGTTTCGGTTGTGACGGGTTTAACGAAAAAAAAACGTGGGGAAGGGGGATCTACACTCTGGTAAACTAACATGGCAATAGAAAATGGACCGTTTGAAGATGTATTCCCTATTGAAAACGGGGATTTTCCATTGCTATGTTAGTTTACCGGAGGGTACCCCCTCTTTTTCCAAAAACATGCAAATGTTTTATCGGAACTGGAGACACAGTCGACTTTTCTGTCGGCAGTTTGGCGGAAAAAAAATAAAAAGTCAAAACATTATCTTGTTTCGCTCCTTGATTCCAATATCCTCCCAACAACCCACCCGGCCTTAAAAGTAAAGCTGCCCTGTAGCGCACGTCCAAGGGGCTAAGGGCCTCAAAACAGATCACTTGCACACACTGTCATTTCTATATTATATATGTTTTTAGATACAATGTTTCAAGGATATCCACTAGAATCAAGTATATCAGATACATCCATCGCATCCATTATCTCAACTTAGATCAATTACATATCACAGGTCCCTTTTCTCAGCATATATTAAGCACTCATCAATGAGTTTTCCTTGAAGCACCCACCGCCCGCCTCACTTCCAGGTCGAGAGAGTTCCACCATATGGTGATGAAGTTGGCTATTGATACCCAAACCTGGACGTGACAACTGAGCAACCAAAAAAAAAACGGGGAAATCCTACCCTCCACAAAAACCGAGAAAACATGGGAGCCACCAAAAAGGGAAGTTGGGAAAATCAGCGACTCAAAAGTACCAGTTTGGTAGGGGATATGTTAGTTTCCAGAGGAGAGTAATCCAATCGAGTGAAATCCTACCTTGGTTTTGATTTGGGATTCCTATAGTGAATGACAGATATTCTGTATTGGATGATTAACAGCTGGTTTCCGGATGTTTTAATACCGAAACATAAACTGAAAAAACCTTGAAAAAACCCGGGTTTTGATTTAAACTCATCTATGCTGAGTCGACTGCTCTAATATAATTTGGATAGAAAGAAAAACTGTTGGCTGGCTATGTGACCTCCTCATAGCGGCCCTACATTGATGATCCAATCTCAAAACAGATCTTTGCATTTGATAGAAGATTCAAGAAAGGAAAATATCCATGACTTGAAGGTTGTTATACCAACCTTCCACAATCATTTGGTTCCATTTGTCCGAATTTTAAGGAATCTAAGGTGACCGGCCCGCCTAAAACACCTGAACGTAACCAACCATTCCCAACCCACGATTTTTTTTCAACTGAGATATCCCAACGCACACGGCAGATGGGAATCAAGGCTAAAACTTGATCTAAAGCTGGACCTTCTCGCAACAAATGCCGACCTTGGGGTTGGATGTCACCCAACATCTTCATTTCGCAGATTGAATCCACAGATCACAAATCTAGACAAACACACCTAAAACAAATAAAGAAACACAACAAAATGAAATCTAAAGAAAAAAAATGGTTGACGTTCATGAGAGTTTCATTCCTTAAGGAGCCAAATCAGCATTCCATCTTTGCCCTTCAAGATTTGTCACCAACCACTCCCTCCCTTTTTCCAAATGAAAAAGAAGCTGAGGACAAGCACAAAGGAGCAACAACTCGTAGGAAAAATAACCCCAGTCCTGGCGACATTCCAATTGACAACAAATCATCCTTGATGAGAAAACAATGCCTTTTGCTAGTTGGTGGCTTTTTACCAACCCAGTTAAAAAAAATGCTCATCAAAATGGATTCCATTTCCCCAAGGTTGTAGGGGTGAAAGTAAAAAAGGTCTTTGAAACCACCACCTAAGATCTTGTTATCCAGATTTAGGTGCACCAAAATCAACATGGATGCCATGTTCGAGGAGACGTCTCCTCATCCGTCAGAATATCTGACAATGAATGGCTGCTATAGCGCAGAAGTTGATGAGCTTCCTCCGCCTGACGTTAGGTGCTGATGCTTCAATTCCCCGTGCCCCTGAAAACAGGCCATCTCAAAAGGAAACGATCGTATTCCCACGGAATCCATTTTCAGGTGCGATGTTTGTTGGTTTCAAGGGAGGGTCATAGATGATTGACAACTCTGCCAGAAAGTTTTGAGTTTTCAGGTGCCAAAATCGATGTTTGATTCTCTTAGTTTCAGGGATGGTTACCGCTGATTTAACTAATGATACGTTCTAAAACATAGGAGGAATAAACTGCTTCGCCTGAAAACGAAGATTCAGAATTTGCAGAAGCATCGAAATGAAACATGCATATGTTTGTTGGTGAAACCAAGGTCCTTTAGGTCTTTCTGTCGTTTTGCATGATAGCTGTAGAGATGTTGACTCACTCCAAATTCAGGAGTTTAAAAAAAATGGTGCTTGTCAGAAACCCTCATCTTCGAGATACCCCATGATGTTTTGAGGATTTTTTTTTCCCCAGAAAGTTGCGGCTGAGGCATCCACAGCATGATCTCGCCAATTCCAGTTGCTGTAGTCTCCATTGCCCAAACGGCCTGGCTGGCTGAATATGTCGTGGGGGGATGTGGCGTTACACGTAGCAAAGGCTGAAAAATCATGCAAGTCATTCGTCATACTCTGCCCCTATGATTCTAAGCCAAAAAATTTCCAGCAGGCTGAGGTTGTGTGCCCTGCTCTTACCTCCTCATCACTCTTGTTTGGATCTACATGGCTATTACATAAAAAAGGTACCAAATGGACCAGAGATTTACTCATGTTTAGTTTTTCCATGATCCATTGTGGTTGTCAAGCAATTTTTGAGCACCCACCATCTTCACACAGCCTTTGGCTAGAGCAGCATCGCTGGCAGCCAAAGCAGCCTGACTACATTCCAACCGACAAATTTCAACCTCCCAAGGATTCATTTCAGCTTCTAATTTCGCTATCGACTCAAGCAACTGTTTAACGCCGGAAAGCTCCGATAAAAAAAAGGAGTGTGATTTCTGCAAAAATCCTGGACAGGTTATGAACTTCATTTAAAAATAATATGGGCAAAGTATGATACGATAAAAATTCGAACCAACCCGCAATCAAACAATGTGGGAAGATTTTCTATTTAAAAAAAAAAAAACATTATTTCCTTCTCGCGGTGGTGAGAGAGTTCACCCAGTTGGATAGATGACTGGTATCACATGATTTCAACCAAAAGACGTGGTGACCAAATTGCCAAATTGTTCAAGGATATTATATAAATAGTTCCTCCCTTTGACAATTCAACCCCACCCCAAAAAAACGCCCGAAAAATTGGCTGTTTTAAAAACGGCGCATTAAAAACCCAGCAACCTCCATCCATTCAACTTCCGGAATTAATCCCAACCAGAACCAAGGTGAATATCTCTGAAAAATGCTCATCCTTTCCAACACATACCCCCTGGAAGCTTAAAATAGCCCCTGAAAATGGATGGTTGGAAGATGAGTTTCCTTTTGGGAAGGCCTATTTTCAGGGGCTATGTTAAACTCCGGGGGGTAGTGGAGATAAAACTTCAGCTTCAACATCCCATTTTTTTCCCCAAACCGTCACCTCTGGGCTGGGCGAATCCTGAATTTGTTTCATATCCTCATCAAGCTCAACCTTCGCTGAAGACCTGAAAGTGCCATGCGTTTGGGAAGGTTATTTATCAGGAAGGGGAAATCACAAAAAACATCTTAAGACAAGAACAATGCTAATTAAAGTGTGTAGTTGCATATACGTCTCATATGAGTCATATGAAATCAGATAATTAATTTGGATTCCAAATCTTGAATTAGATATTTCACATTTCCAAAAAAAACAGGGTAAGGTTTTCCTCTTAAAGCTGGCGGTTGGAATCCTAAGAATCCACACGATGACACACTGCAAAGGCATCCTGCTAATCCACTGGGAAGTTGTCGAGGTGAAGGTGGTTTCCACATCTGGCGGAAAACAAACCAACGGTTGTCATGGGAAAATGGTGGGAAAACCCTTGGGACGGTACGGCCCCTTAATGATCAACCCCCATAAATCCACCTGAAAAGAAGTTGGTATTTATTGGGTATATCCCCTTCCAAAGTGCTCATTGGGGGGTTTAACAGCAGAAGTGTTTCTCCAAGTTTCAGAAAATTCCACTAGCCAGGGGTCATTATATTACCAACCCAAACAACGCACAGATTTGCATTGTTTGAACACCCTCAAAATGGGTAATTTAATGATCCCTGGCTAGACATCAGGGTTGAATGACGTGTTGAATGAGAATATTTCATCAACCAAAATCCCATAAGTTTTTCCTCAAAGATTCGAGTCATATTTTCCAGTAGGGTTGACTGTAAATCATCTCAACTATCTAATAATTTAATATCTTCGATTCCCAGCTTTATGGCCTTTGGTAATCTTTTTTGACTGTTTTCCGGGTAGTCAACTTGTTCCTTGTCACATGTTCAAGCTGCTTGGAAATGGCTTCACTCAAAGACATCTGTCCATCCAAAAATCGCCACATAGGTCCCTCCGGTTGACGGACCAAATCCGGTCAAAAATAAAGAATGGGTAGTTTCACATCCATTGAAACACTTAGACTTAGATATATAAAGACTGGAAGTATTGGGATATTTAGCCAAAGTTTGATATTGCTGCTTTGTCGTGCTTTATCCCAATTGGTTCGTGGATTTCTTCACATCAACAATACGCCGTCGCAACTCCGTCGCCTGCATACTCGATGCCGCGCCTACTTTATGAACACTCAACGGACATTCAACAGCAAAAGATCTTCACAATTTTGGTGTCGGCATTGTGAGGTGTGACATCTGTGCGCTTTGGTGCACTAAAAGGAAGTTTCACAAAAGCTTGACTCGAAAACTGAAAGCAGCATTCAAACAAGATGACAACAATCACACCGACCACCACCACCACCATCATCGTTGTCGTCGTTGTCGTCGTCGTCGTCGTCGTCCTCATCATCATCATCATCATCATCATCATCATCATCATCATCATCATCATCATCATCCTCATCACCATCAGCAGCAGCAGCAGCAGCATCATCATCATCATCATCATCATCATCATCATCATCATCATCACAACAACAACACAACAACAACAACAACAACAACAACAACAACAACAACAACAACAACAACAACAACAACAACAACAACAACAACAACAACAACAACAACAACAACAACAACAACAACAACAACAACAACAACAACAACAACAACAACAACAACAACAACAACAACAACAACAACTCTTCCAACTCTTCATGATTAATCCCCAATAAGTAAATCTCAACCCCCCCCCCCACTTTAAAAAACAAAACTCCCCAAAAAGCGCACCAGGTGTGATGGAGGTAACTCGTGGCGTGCTGCTTTGACTCGTCAACTCGTTTGACTCTGGCATTTTGGAGATGGCATCAACAACTCGGCGGCGAGTTGTAAACCCATGGGAGATTCAGATTGGGAAGATTCATATTAGGGTGCCGTCGTAACCATCATTGGGTGTTGTTGTTTGGTGTTTCATGGCGTTTTGGTGATGGTTTTTTTGTGTGATTTTTGTTTCGCCTTCCACATAAAATGACAAGGATAAGACAAGGATCTTTGGAATTTTTGAGATTGGACCTCGAGGAGATTCCAAGAAATCACGTGATTTTGCACTGAAACAAGCAATCTTTTATGGATGTTTGGTCAAAGAACCAGTTTTCATTTGTCATGATTTGGAATCATCCAACTGAAACAAGCATTTTGGACTTCACAAATTTGGTTCAAGTCTCATCTGAGACTTCCCAGGAAAAGGCCAGTAAAAACACGATAAAAAAATCATGAAGTGTGAAGATATATCTTAAGCTATCAGATATCAGGGGGGTGGATTTTTTTGTTCAGGCTGAAAAATTATCAATTACCAATCATGCTTTGGTGTTTCACATGATCTTCTTCTTTGGAGTTCTTTCTTTGGATCTTTATATGTTACAAGCTATACTTTTTGTTGCAGGGTGGCAGCCATTTGACCAACGCCGAAACCAGTGGGGAATCTTCCACATCGATCAAGCTTCCGGACAAGTGGGTTTCTTCAGCAGGGCTGGTCTCGCTTCCTGCACCTTCACCAATGGCCATTGAAATATCCATTCAAGGGTTCAGCTTAGTTGGTATTTTTCGATCGCCAGTTTGGTTGGACTCAAATTGGTTAAAAAAAAATAACGAGGAAAATGAAAAAAAAATCCGTCAAATTGGATCATTTCCCCATGGATCGGGGTGAAAAATTAAAGAAAAATTGGAAACACCATCCCATCCGGAAGCGAAGTTGACCACATGACTCCGCCATATGAAGCCCTACGGAAGTTGACCCAACATTGGCCCACTGATGGAATTCATTGGTACAATTTCACAGATCTTTTGTTTTTTTTCAAGTTTTTGGAGTCTGAGTCGGAGTGAAATGATGACTTTGGGATATGATGTTTTTTTTTGTTGCGGAGGGTTGATGTAACATCTACAACACCCCCCGCAAGACAGCCTCCGTCAAGCTTGCAGGACTTTCGGTCACGTTGACGGGCACTTCCTCACCAGAGTCGGTATCCCAAAAAAAAAAGGACGTCATTCAGAGGGGTTATATGTATATATATATATATACAACTCCACTTCTACTTGAAGATCCTTTCTAAAACTCCAGCCTTTTCAGATTTCTTTAGCACCACACACCATCCTACCGTCCTCCGCCTGATCTGAAGGACTAGCATCACCTCTGTGATGGGCACTCAAAATGATGATTGAAATCTAGAAAACCACAAAAAGGAAAAAAAAGTGTTGGAGAGGAATATGATGAAGGAATCTGTTCAGAGTTTTCATTCACTTTTGAGGCTTAAAATCAAGACAAACGTTCAGCTTTTGTTGGGGACCAGGGTCCTTAGCCTTGTTAATTAAAACTGTTGTTTATCTTCCAACACCTTTACTTAAAAAAGCATGTTTTCCATGAAAAATTGAAGATATCTTGTCAATCCAGAAACCTGTAGGAGGTCATATACCCCGGTAGTATCCATGGATATTTTGGGGTGTTTCCTTAGATGGTGGTAGAAAACCCCCATTTCAAAAACCCCCTTAAAAAATGATCAGCTTTTAGGAACCCGGTAAACGTTTCCATGGGCCGGTTGGGGAAACCCACCGGTTTTTTTTTCGGAAACCTCCATAACAGTTGTGTTTATACATGACATTTTTGTTGTAAAGGAATCACGTTCCAAGCGTAAGATGACAACTCCACCTGGTCCGTGGATAAACATTCCAAAAAGACCTTTTCAGCCAAGTTCTGCCTGGATTTTGTTGAGTTGACATCTGGCAGTTTACTGTGGAAGTCGGTAAAAGTTTTATAAGAAGTCATCAGCAAGATTGATGGAAAAAAAACACATCCCATGAAACTCCATGAACTAAAAGATCGAACAAAGAAGTCGACTAGTCCATCACAATATCTCCGCAATGCCACAACTGCAGCTGGAGGTGTTTTTTTACGCCAGCCCCTGAAGCGGCAGGTGCGCGAAAACGCGCACCAAAGGACGAAAGATGGAATGAAACACCAAAGGAACGTGATCCAACCTTCTTCGCAGAGCAAGATAGGAAACGATTGGCAGCGCTTGCCATAGGCTATCAGTGAAGCTTCTACATTCAGAACAGGCCACGATGGTCGGACCTAAATCGAATCCAGGGAGATACCAGTGCCACTTTCACCAACAACTTCAACTTTAGCTTCATCCTGTAGCTTCTGCATGTATGGTCGAAAAGCATGGAATGCAGCACTGCTCCTGTGCTTCTCAACATATACATTTTTATCAATATATCTTTCATCCACAATCAACAGCAAAGGATCTTTGTCACTTTGAATTGCTTCAAAAAGCAAGCAAAATGGTTCTGCATCACGAACATACCGTGCCAATGGTGCCCAATGTTTCATAAATTCACGACGACTTTCGGTATCTTTGAAACGCAAGTGAATGGTAAGACTCCAAGCATTTGGATAACCTTTCTGCTTGACCAACTTCGTCTCCAAATTTCGACTGAGCATCAAATAAGTGATTAAAGCTCCAGTAGCTGCAGTAAAGGCTGGATGGAACCAAAATCGACTTCCGTACATCCGGGTGGTTGATTCTTTTTGTTGGACTGTTGGAATCGATATTTTTTTGTTTAATGCCAGTTTCTGCCAGTTAGGCCCTGGGTTTTTGTTGCCGGATTCTCTTGAGCCGCAAAATCGCAAGATGTGATAGAAAAAATGCATATTGGGGTCAAAAGTGATGGGTTAAGTATGAAGATACCATAGGAAAATGAGAATATAGAACTCCAAAACGACCAGAGCTGCAATTTGCCCAAAAATCCCCATTTGAATGCATCTCGCCATCTATTTTGTAGATCCATGAATTATTTACCTGGACTCCAACTTCTATCCAATCACAAGAATAGAAAATCATTGCAACGGAAATCCGGGTTGAAATTATCCTGGTTGGGACGCTAGCCTTGTTTGGTAGTTGTGTTTGACTCGCTGTCTTTCTAGTGGAAGCGTCAATGTCTATGCAAAGGATACATTGATGACATCGTTTGCTTTCAGACAAAGCCTTCAAAAGTTTGTTTCCCATCAAAAAGATACATACATATCTAGTTGGTGGTTTCAACCCAGTTGAACAATATTACATAGTCAAATTGGATCATTTCCCCAATTTTCGGGGTGAAAATAAAAAATATCCGAAACCGCCACCTAGATATGTTATATATACAACGAATACATGTATATATATATATATATATAGTTTCCAAAAACCATACCAGGTCCATACCCCACTTAGGGATGCTTCCGAAGTTCATATGAAAAAAAACTGCCATGCAGAGAGGTCATCCCAGATCAGCCACCGCCAGCCACCCCAGCCTGCCATCTCTGATTCTGCATCCATGAATGGATTTTCACCTTGGACTGTTTTTGGCGGGATTTGTTTTCATGAACACCAACTGGGATCCATGAACCTTCCAAACTGGATCCATCAACCACACCATTTTGCCAGGACCCGCACCTGGTTCTGACATCTTTCCAGATCCGGAACTGAAGGGATTGAAAGTCTCGGGTGAAAACTTTGGAACTGCAGGTCGTGGTGCCACGACCCCAACGTTGGAACTCGATCTTTTCACCACTTCTGCGTCAGGATCACTGCTGTCGCTGAAGGGATTCAACGCATCTTCGAAAGGATTTCCGGGTGCCACAGGTGCAGAAGGCACTGTTCCACCAGGACTCACCTTCCAACGGGGTGAAATTCATGCGAAAATCTTAGGAAATAACGAAGAAAATGGTGTTGACATCACCAGACTTAGAAGAAAATCCCAAAAAGTTCACTGGAATTTTACAAAAAAAAGAACTACCATCAACATCTTCAACATCTTCAACATCTTCAAGTAAAATACACCAAAAAAAAACAACAGAAAGCTTAGAGAACCACCAAAAAAAAACCTACAAAATCACTGGAAATCTCTTCCACTCAACCTACCCAAAAATCAGCATTTGAGGTGATGACATCTGCCACATCTCTCAGTCGATCTTGGAAGGGTCCTCGGTGGCGTCCAAGGTGCACATGCTATTTTTGGGTACCCTCTAGGGAACTAACGCATCCCAACAAACGGGAAAAGGAAACACATCTTCAAAAATGCTGTGCGTGGTAGGGGATAAATGTTGGTTCCCAGGAAGGTATTTTTTTATGGATCTGTAGTTAATGATGAAGTAACACCAAGATGAAGTCAAGTACCATCAACATTACTTGGTCACCAATTTTTGAACAAAAAAAGCTGGATGGGTTTTTATTTTTCTTGTTTGAACTGGAATCCCATCGTCCTAAAGGTCGGAAGAAATTCACCCCTCCCAATTCTAAAACCATGTTTATGATGCAAAAGGAACCGATAAGCGCCTGGTAGATAAGCTGTAGATGGGTTTCACTTCTGTCAATTTCGAGAGCAAAATAGTTTTCAAATGCATTCAATCCATCTAGCATCCAAACTCACACAAAGAGTAAACAAATAAAAGTCTCGTTTTTTTTTCTGGGAAAACCTGTTATGTTCTACTGTTTCAGGCCATGACCAAATGACCAAATGCTTCAATTTGAATAGTCTGAGGTATCTTCCAAGTCCACTTCCAAAGGAAGGTGACAGGGCAGCACCTCGGATTTCTTGCGCTTTGGAACAGCTTTTCAGCCAAAGGAAAAGAGTTGGATTTGGGATGATTGGGGGTGGTTGGGCGATTTATTTTCGTGAAAATCTGAAGGTTTTTTTTCAGGCTACTCTTAAATTCACAGTATACGCTACCTTTTCGCTAGATTGCCATCACACATCTGCAGAGAAATGATCTCACAAAACTCACATACTTCTACCGAAACCTCTGAAATACGAAGATTGGAGGAAGATTTTATGATTCCAACCACTGAAGGCTCCAAGCTGATCAAAGCACAAAAAACTGCAGCTGGAAATCCCTCAAAAGGTGTGATGTTTAATGCAAATTCCAAGCCAAACTATGCTGTCCAAATCACGAAACTGCTGTCAGCTTTGCTTCTCATCAGTCTTACCCCATGCAAGGCTCAGACTGCTGCCATCAGGGACCTCCAAATTCCTGAGCATGGCCACTGGCCATGGCAAGGCAAAAAAGTTACCCTCCCTGAAAACTAACCACTAGTCCCCAAAACAGGGTCCATTTCAAAAGGACATTTCATCTTCCAACCATCTTTTTTTGTTCAGGATATGTTAGTTTTAAAAGGATGGTAATCTTCAAAAAAAACAAAAAAAAGTCCAACTGACCAGAAAATTCAGGCTATATGTCCAATTATAGGGGTCAGTTACCCCAGTTGCCCAGTTTATTTTTGGCCATTTCTAGGGCCCCCAGTTGCGCCCATTTATAACGATCGGCTTGGTGCTCTGGGATCGCGGCGTTGAGAGCGGTAGAAGCCCAACTCCACCTGCAAACCGGCCCAGGTTGGAGTGCTGGCTTTGCTGCCGGGGGGAAATCCCTTCCCAAAAGAAACGGGCACCAAAACCCCGTGACTTGTCGTCAGTGACCCATTTTTGTTGCATTTTGAATTCCATGGGATTTTTTTCCAGAAATGAACCCGATGTATGAAAAAGATGAAATTTTATGATATGTCTGAGTTGTCAAAATCATGGAAATGTTTGGAGTTGCAAAGACTTGAAATTGCAAATTATGGAAAAAAAAGGTCTCCCAGCTCCCTCTGCGCAACACAAAGTTCAGTTGGTGCAAGATTCCTTCCATCAACGGATAAAATGAAACAAAATCCGACAGGCCGCGACCTTGTCTTGGCGTAGTAGGTCTAGAAGAAGCCTGACACAAGCAACGTGTGAGGAATTCTGTCAACCAAGGATTCAGTGGCCAAAACCTCCAAAAATAGTTGTCTTCCAACTCATTTGAACCCTCAAATGCCAACCATCCAACCATCCAACCATCCATCCGTCCATCCCATCCAATGTCATCCCTTTCAAATCATTCAAAATCACATATGACCATTGAAGCCTTGAAAGTTGAAGATATCTAAGCTGAAGATTCGTCCCAGCCTTTGGTGAATGTGAAGTGCCCAAAGTAGCCACCTGGTTTTTTTCCCAACAGTCGAGACTCAACTTCCAGAAGTTTCTGAACCAAAAATATGAACCAACCAACAAAAAAATGATCTAGATACTTCTTGTTGATGAAGAAAAAAATGATGTTTCAGTAAATTTACTTGCAGTTTGGGTATCTATGCTGAAAAAAGCTGTTCCTTTCGGATGGCAATTTCTAAGCTTGGAGCCCCTGGAGTCGCAGGACTCTGAGAGGTGGGCCTAAGGATATGGTGAAGCATAAGGACATGTGGGCTTCTCTTTCTGTCATTTGAATTATGAGCTTTCTGTATCTTTACAAAACGATGTATATATATACGTATATATATATATATACATATTACTGTATAGGGTTTGGGTCTTGGGTTTGCATATATAACATATACATACATATTCATACTGTATCATATTAGCGGGTGCATGATAAAAATTGTGACTTGGACAATAGGTCGCTGCTTCAAGTCTAACACCAAATCTGTGGGAATTGCTACACCAAATCTGTGGTGTCTCTAAGGGCTTTCATTTAAAAAAAATCCTATGATCACTGCCAACCAGCAGTTGCTATGGTTCCTTCGGGGTTCCTCACGATTCAAAGGCTTCCACCAAAGCCTGGATCGACGTTTCGCACTTCCCGTGCGAAACTAAGCATCCCCAGGTCGCTGGTCCCAAATTTCAGGGATCAAGAAGATTGAGAAAAATCTTTAGAAAAAAACAGAAAAGTCTAACAAATCCATGGAGGTTCACCTACACTTTTAGAGCTGGTGAAGCGTGAACCAAAAAGCTGCAAATTCGTGTCTTCATCAATTTCTTTTTTTGCCAAAACATCTTCGCAAATCAATATCATCAGATTTCACCCCAAATCCCGGCAAAACAACACACCCGAAGAGATACGACAGAAAAAACGCCTCGCCGGATTCGGATTCGGAGGAACTGGTGGCTCCATATTGCCTTACTCAAAGATTCGAGCACGAGATAGAAAGGAAAAAGCACGATCACAACAACAACAACAACAACAACAACAACAACAACAACAACAACAACAACAACAACAACAACAACAACAACAACAACAACAACAACAACAACAACAACAACAACAACAACAACACAACACACACACATCAACAAGAACAACAACAACAACAACAACAATTGAGGCATTCAAGGCCTTCAAGTTTAAACACATTGATACAATAGTTTGACTCTTTTATGCACTTAGGTCAACATTTCAAAAAATAGCTCTCACCGTATTTGACCCTTTGACTGAGTGGCCCCAGCAACTGTGCGTCATGAGCCATCATGGCCAAACCTTCCAACCAGTGAGCATTTCCTTCTAAGGCGTGCGTGAAGCGTCGCAGTTGTTGAGCCTCAAAAAGTGAGGTAGGAAAAAAAAAAGAGAGAGATTTTAAAGAAATCAAGGGAGTTCAACGGCTCAAGATGGAGTGTTTTTGTTGATTAACTGATGATGATTTGCAGTGAGAAAAATCTGACTCCTTCAGTTTCGACCACGTTGTCAATCAATCAACCCTTGTACTCAGTTCACATTCCTGAGGTTCTTGCCGCAGCTATGGCACCCATTTGGCTTGCGGAACGTTGAAGATCTTCGTTCTGCTGCTGCAATCGGTTCCTGCAGCGAAGCTGCGAAGATCTTCTGTAATTATCTCTGGAAGTCTCCATCTGAGGTCAGCTCCATTCACTGATCATCTCATCAAACTCCAAATCCTCTTGAGAATCACTTGGACCTCGCAAAACTCAAGGGTTTTTACCCTTTCTCCCACCATCATGGTTCAGTGGAAAACTACCACCCCTTCCATGAATCGGAAAGGATCCTATTGGAGGCAACCATTTTTCACTTCCACCCATCAAGGCTCAAGGCTCTCGCGCCTTCCTCCAGCTCCAGGTGGCGCACTACGAAATGAACAGGCAAACGTCTTAACAACACCTGGGAGAAAAAATCACAACGGCCCATCCAGTTAAATGGTGGCGGAACCGTTTTTTGGAGGAGCAAAGATCCGAACAAAAAATCAGAAAAACAATAGGAATCTAAACTAGTTTTTTCCTGGCGAGAAAATCTGCAGAGTACTTATAATCTATATCAATTCATAACCCTTCCCTGTGTTGCATGGCCACCCTTGAGCAATATTAGCATTTTGGGGATCTGTACGAGAATGCTGGCCCACTTTTCAAAAAGAAAAATGGAAATAGACCTGACATGAGAGAAGTGATTTTGTGAAAGCTCCCCACAAGACGTATTTGCAAAAAACGATGGGTTGGTCCAACCATCCAGTTGTCCAATGCATCGATTTTGTTGCATCTTTGCCAGCTTGTCAGCTCCAAGTCTGAAGCAAGAAAAGACACTTTAAGTATATGAGATTTGAGATGTACATAACACAATTACATACATATAAATACGTATTTATGTATATGTATACATATTATTTGTTTCTTTGAAATATACCAAATTTTGAGAAACCACCAAGGTGTGTGTATCATCCCGGAATCATCATTCATGGATTTTCCCCAAATGGACTCCAACTCCAAGGTTTGACGCCTTGGTCTCCATTTCCATCTGCTCCAGACATCCTAAAGGATCCACCTCCAGAGACATCGAATTTCTCCCCAAATTGGACCCACCAGATGGGGTGTGTGTGTGTATGATTTTTTTGTTAAACCAAAAAAGAATCTGGAAAACTGCAAAGGGAAATTCTTTAGAGTGGGAAGAAATTTGAAATTGTTTGAATCCTGATTTCGGCTTGAAGAATTGATGATGAACGTACTTAGATCCAATGAATCCAATGCTCAATTTTTTGCAGTAGATTTCTTAAGTCTCCACATCTTTGAGATAAACCATGCAAGAAACACGAATCAAGCGCCAAAGGTGTAGCAGCTAAGCACTTTCCTTCAGGAGATTAAAATCGAAACGTCGAGTCTGCGAGAAACGAGAAACATGGAGCCTGCCAAAAGTTGATAGACTCTCAAATTTAGAAAGTCCAACCCGCCATTTGGCTGACTCTAAATCACCATCAAATAATCAAATCTAAGTCATCGTCCCACCTCAGTTTCCTCGGAAACAGGGTGGACGTTTGGCAAAAAAGGCTCGTACACCTTCTTCCATGTCATTACTGCACCAGGTTTGTTTTCTTTTTTCATGTAGCTCTTCAAAGACTTCGGGAGTCAAGGAGGGTGCTGGACTCATGCAAAGCAACTGTCTCTTCAGCAGATGCACCACCAACGGTGCGCGCGATGCGATGATATTCGCCATCTCTTGGGTCCTAAAAAAGGCAAAGATTGGTTGATGTTGGTTGATTCTAAGATCTCACCCACATACCCCTGGAAGATACCCCGGACTCTTCAGCAACAGTTTCTGTTTCGGAGTTTCTTTCTCGGGTTTGGGGGTTTGGGGTATGTTTGGGGTATGTGGGCAAAATCGTTGGTTCATGGTCAAAGCTCGAGAGTTGGTATCTTACAGCAGGAAGTATACATCCAAACATGTGATCACACCAATTGCTCCTGAAAGTGATAGGAACCAACATCTAAGGTCACGCATAGAGCACCCAAAAAAAAGGATTGCCCAAAAAACCTGACTTTCAAAACTCCCCCTATTCACAGTATCCTCTGTTCCAAGCGCTCAACAGGCACCACATCATTGACAAAACCAATCTGTTGGGCTTGCTCCGCCGAGATGGGCTCTCCAGAGAAGAACATCCATTTCACGATGTGCAACGGCATGACCTGTTAGAGAGAGAGAGAAAGTGATACAGTATGACAAGTCTGACATGTTCATGGACACTTAACACCATTCATATCCATTCATCACCATTACCTCCATGATTTTTTGCATGCTCGACCCGAACTTGGTGGCTTCATCAGGGCGACGAATGAAGGACGGGTCAACTTAAAGGGGAGGGAAGTGGTGGATCACGGAATCCAAGAAGCGACTTTTTTTACTTCAAGTTCAAAAAACAAAACGCCTCACTACCAGGTACAACAGGTACAACAAAACAAGCACAAGCAAAACACGACCACAAACCCTGGCGAATCATCTGAATGCATCTTTTGAACAATGAACACTTCGAAACAATTTTGACCGCCATGCAACTTGGATGAAATGAGACATGCCCGAGTGATTGTATGGCAGTCCAATCTTTGCTGGGGTGATGGCAAAGGAGGTTTGCGGTGTCGCAATCAGCACATCGCAACAGGCGCAGATGTCAGTAGCACCACCCCAAACCGTCCCTTCAATCGAACCAATCACTGGCACAGATAAATTGCGAATACGATCCAGGAGTTTCACAAAGGAATCTTCACAACTCAAAGGATCTTGGAATTTGCTGCCACCAATACTTTGAGCTTTGGAACCATCAACTCTCTTGAAGTCACGAACATCATGACCTGAACTCCAAACTTTAACACCAGGTGAGGAGCGCAAAATCACCACACGCACACCAGCAGAGCAACAACGATCCAATAGGGCACTCAATTCGTCGCAAACGTGTTGGCTCAAGGCATTTCGTTTGGTCTCATTACACATGGTAATGATTCCAATAAAACCATGGACTTCCATTTCCACCACTGACTTCCCTCCGATAGATCCAGAAGTTTGCCGTTGAATGGTCGGAGCCACTGGAACCTCGATTTCCGGTATCTTCTCGGGAGCCACTGGTCGTTGCCGAACGTGCTCCAGGGCATCAAGCAAAACCAACGTTGCTCCTGGAGCACTCTTCACTGCTGCCCAGGCACCTTCAGACAAACTCAAGAAGTCCTAAGTTTCGGCCCCGCTGACCAAAACAAAGCTGAAGGGAGTCTGATTGAAACTTTATTTGCAGAAAGGGGTGGTTGTTGTGGTTGTTGTTGCTGCTGTTGCTGTTGCTGTTGCTGCTGCTGCTGCTGCTGCTGCTGCTGTGTGTGTGTGTGTGTGTGTGTGTGTGTGTGTGTGTGTGTGTGTGTGTGTGTGTGTGTGTGTGTGTGTGTGTGTGTGTGTGTGTGTGTGTGTGTGTGTGTGTGTGTGTGTGTGTGTGTGTGTGTGTGTGTGTGTGTGTGTGTGTGTGTGTGTGTGTGTGTGTGTGTGTGTGTGTGTGTGTGTGTGTGTGTGTGTGTGNGTGGTTGTCGTTGTCGTTGTCGTTGTCGTCGTCGTTGTCGTTGTCGTTGTCGTTGTCATTGTCATTGTCGTTGTCGTCGTTGTTGTTGTTGTTGTTGTTGTTGTTGTTGTTGCTGTTGTTGTTGTTTTTGTTGTGGTTGTTGTGGTTGTTGTTGCTGTTGCTGTTGCTGTTGTTGTCGTTGTTGTCGTTGTTGTCGTCGTTGTCGTTGTTGTTGTTGCTTTAAGTGGGGAGTCAAAAAAACATCTTACCACCCAGGTCACAAAAAATGTCAATTGGCTGGACTTTTTTTGGTGCTTTTTAATAGGGAAAAAAAAACACGGATTGAAAAAAAAACTCAAAAAGCTTTCCAAAGTCTTGAGCTGAATGTCTGCCTCGCAGGACACTTCTTGGTCTTTCAACCACTCAACTAGCTCCTGACGACACAGGTTCATCTGGTGGGATCTGGTGGTATTGTACCAACTAAGTTCACACCAACCAAAAAACAGAGAGATTTCCAAACAATAAATTGCCCCTTTGGAATAATCTGACTATACTTTTGTTTGATTCATGCACCTGATCAGAAGCTCTGGCAGGTTTTCCAGTCATTGCGCGTGCTGCACTCACAACTTCCGCAATACTCCGTGAACCTGCAACTTCCATGGGCTCGGCGGCTTCTTTTCACCTGCCTTTCGAAATTTTTCCCCCGCACCACAAATTTGGCTGCAGAGGGGCGAGTAACTATCAGAATTGGATGGAAAATAAACTGAGCCAAATAGTGCCAAGTAGATGGAGCAAAAGATGAGTCCAACTCAAATACCGTTGATGGCAGAAATCCCAAACAACCACCGGTTGGATGTATGAAACCCTATAAACAATGGGATAAACTACCAACCTCAACTGCTTAGCCGGATTTCAGCCATCAACAGTATCATCAAGTATCTTCAGATTTGGAGCTGTGACTTTCGCGTCAACCGCCTGCGCCTGTATCTGTAGCTCTGGCCCTACCTGCTGTGATATCGTTTCGGGCGAATCCCTCCATCCCAAGTGGCGAATCACCGCGCCCTTTGATGCCGAATTTATAAGGGGAGTCCGTAGCTCGAAAAAAAATTCATGCCATCAACAACACTCCTTTCAAACATCTCGCCACCCAAAATTCAGCTTGGAAAATCCTCTTCTCAAAAAAAATCGTCCCATTGAAGGGGTTGTCTCTTGTAGTGCTATAATACATATACCACCTGGAAACTCGATAACCGAATGAGCCACGAAAAAGAAAAACCTCTTACTTTCCATTGAATCCTGGTTGTTTCAATAGCGATCCTTATAATAGTTGTTTATTATAATCCCGATATAACTGTGTAGGATGTCATCCCATATACACCGCCGAAATTCAACATGTAACCTGAAAAGAAGTCCCTGGAAAAGGAGAAATCCTTTTGTAGAAACCATCATTTTCCATGTTGAATATTGGGGGGAATAAGTATACCCTAAACTCACAACCTACTAGGGACCCTTTTTTCATTGCTCCAAAAATGGGCACAACAGGTCCCACCCTCCGGATCTACCTCAAAGTCGGAATCTTCACTATGATCACTTGCTTCACCAACCTGAATCGACAGATCAGATTAGAAACGGTCCCTTTTTTACAGTTTGAAACGGTCACCAACTTCAGCAATGGTGAAAACACCAACTTCACTGAATCTTTTAAAACGAAAAAAAAAGGTGGAAACTTCAAGAAAAGTGAGGCGAAGATCAAGTTGAAATTTAAGGTGGAAATCCAGGAAAAATCTGAAGGTTTCATATCAAAAAATTCGTCGAAAGCCTCCAATAGGTCATATATCTTCCCTGAAACTAACATAGCCCTTGAAAATGGATGGTTGGAATACTAGTTTCCTTTTGGGATGGCCTATTTTCAGGTGCTATGTTAGTTTCAGGGAGGGTAAAGCTCATTCTTTTCAACCTTTCAATTCAATTTTCAAGTTGCAGACCTTTCAACCCATTTCGCAACAAAAAGAAACTCCCATCTTCACTGGCAAACTTCAAATTCCTTCGGTTGATGGAAGAAATCCTGCACCAGTTGATAGGTAGTTTATCCTATTGTTTATAGGGTTTCATACATCCCAGGTGGTGCAGGATTTCAGCCATCAACAGTTTCATTCCAATGTCATCAGTTTGACTATACCTCTCAGACAAAAAAATCCCAATCCTCCATACACTTTGATGATTGATTGATTTCAATCATGACCCCACTTTTTTTTGTCGTTTGTCGAACTGACATCCGGCCCAAGTGACAGAAGTTGGACCTTCACTCTTCAGCTCCCCAAGGCCTCGTCATACGGTTGAGTCGGTTCAGAAATCCCATTCCCAACCACCGGTTGGATGTATAAAACCCGTCGTAAATAATGGGAAATTTGCCATAAACAGAAATCAGAAATTTATTTAACTACAGTAGATGTCCTTTTTTGAAGAAAAAAAAGGTGTTCATTCCAGCTGAATTGTTTTTTGCTGAACAAATCCTTGAGTCTTCTGGCTGGCCATCGCGGTTTTGACTTCGTCCGCCTCGGGTGAAAGACATGGCCAAAACCATGGAAGTTCTCTGCCACAAATTGACCAAAGTAAAAAAAAATAGGTTTCATAGTAGCCATTGGGGAGATAATTGGAGATAGGTGTTGATGTTTACAAACACACAAAATACATGATTGGAATTATTACCCGTGATGTTTAGAAAATTGAATGATTGTTGAACCAAATTAAAATGATTGGAAATGAAATCTTGTTGAATTAAATGGTGTTAAATGATTGGTTGAATTTGAAAAAAATCCCCCACTCTGAGTAGAAGACCCATTCTTCCAAGGCACACACCTCAGGTACAACTGACCAAAGACTACAAGTTGTTGGGGATTCTATGACGTCATCCTTCTATCCACCTTTCAATTGAATGCGCAAGCACCACATAATAGTATCTTTACATACATAGAAAGTATATCATTCCAATCCATCTACACTCCCTGAAACTATCACATCTCCCCAACAAAGGCAATTCCCAACAGAAAGCCCATCTTCCAACTGTTCCAACCCTTAGATTCTTCAGGTGCTATGTTCGTTTTAGGCGGCTGTAATCCCCTCAAACTGTGAAGAAATATCGCAAACACTTAAGCTGAAGCACTCCATCTCGAAGTGCCTCAACAGGTCGCGGAGTTTCTACAGTTAGACTTTGGTCTTTCGGAATTTCCGTGGAGTTTTGGGGGGTTCCCATTCATAACTTTGGTTGGTCAAAACATCTGTATATATGTATATATATACGGGTGTTTCCGAAAATAGCGGTACCCCAAAATGGATGGTTTATAATGGAAAGCCCTATCAAAATGGATGATTTGGGGGTACCACTATTTTCGGAAACATCCACATATGTATATATATTATATATTTGAAGACCAAACAATCCCGCTAGCTACAGGAAGGGATACAACATCCGCCTGCGGATACTTTTGATGAACAACCTCAATCAAACTGGTGAGTTGGACAGCTATCAATAAGTACCAACTAACCAAATTGCAAATACTGTTGATTGCAAGCAGCAAAAATATATCACTTCGCATCAATCTGGTGGTTTTTTGCCACTTGTGTTGAAAAATATCAAGCAAATTGGATCATCTCCCCAATGGTGAAAACAAAAAAAGTCTGAAACCGCAAACTAGTTCCCAGAAGAAAAGTACTTTCGAAAAAAAGACAAAAAAATTCTCCAGGACACCTCCACTTTGGAAGGCATCATCTGTTTTTTTTTTGGGACCACGAAATGTATGGAGAAAATGGGACCATGAGATAGTTGAGATATGGAGAAAATGGGACCATAAGACCAACATGAAATATGAGAATAATATGAAATAATCCCACGCAAGAAGTACATAGACCCGTTACCCCCTCCTTCGAATGTCTTAGACTAAGGCCATCAAAAAGCAAATTTAAAAAAGACGCCTCCTGCGTCTGCTGTACTGGTCCGGCACGATGTTTGCTCATGCACTCTGCAATGGCCTTGCAACGTTGAAGTCATGGATGGATGCTGCTTGTATCATAGCAGTTGTGTCATGGCAAAGTCAAACTATGTAACATTGTACTTACATACACATGCACTATATATACCTGTACAGTACATGGACTGTATTTTATACAGTAACTGTTAAATACTGTTCATGAAAATCTTTGACAGGGATGGGGTCAAAGGTGATCCTTCATCTATGCCCAATGTATCCAGCACCACCTCCTGCAATGCTTGGCACTTCGAAGTTTCTTTATCGAAGTCCTGAACAAATCTTCAAAGTTTCTCCGTCCAACCGTCAATGATACAAAGATAAAATTCCATCCACCAAAAATCTATGGCAACAAAAAAAAAGACACTGAAAAATGACTTGTCAAACATCTGACACTCTACCCCCAACTTTGGCAAAAAATCCCATCATTCCTCTGCGGCTGATTGGATACCTTCAGCCTCAGCCAGTTGGGCCGTTTTTGGATCCCCAAGGTCTTCCGGTTTGGCAAACTCCAGGACCCCCCAACCGCCAGCACCAACTCGTCGCTAGAAGCCTGGTGAAAAATACTGGAGGTGTCTTTATTTTTACAAAACCCCCCTCCCAAAAACAACAAAAAACATGGAAAAAGAAAATCACCAAAAAAACAAACAAAAAAAACCATCAAGCGCGGAAAAAAATTCTTTGAAGTTCCCACATCTGTTTGTTTGGATGTTCCCCATTTCTTTGTTGAAGAATGTGATGTTCCCAACAGCCTGCACCATCAACTGCTTTGGCGTTGGGGGCCTCGGTACATGATAACGATACCCGAGGATGGCACCCTATATTCGACACCTTCCAAATGCCCCGAAAATTTTAACGAATGGATACCCGAAATGGATGGGTTTTTGGAATGTATCTCCTTTCAAATATGACTAATGTTTATGCTATCTTTGGGTATCTATATATGTTAGAATTTGAAGGGAATAGTTGAAGTAAAAATCCTGAATTCATTAAATTTCAAGGGATTAATTCCAATAATTCCAATAAACCTCCTCCTTATCGAAAAAAAAAAAAACGTGTTGTTTCACCACCAAATCAATCTCCCGAGACCGACCCAAACCTCGAAGGTGATGGTGTCCTAAACTGTTTTGGTGAAAAATCGTCGCGTTTGAGGCTTCGAAAATGCGAGGGAATCTGAGATGAAAGTGTTTTCAGATGTTTTTCTGAAAAAAATCAAGAAGGCCCATGTCCCCAAAAAAATAACATCTAAGTGATATACTCATCTTAATTTTTACTATAAACCAACCAAATTTGTGGGGTGTATCCTAAGGTAAGACATCTCCCTCCACCGTCCTCACGGACACGGATCCACCAGGAGAAGACACCTCGTTTCGGGCACTTTCAACGTAGAGAACTGTGAGAAAACCCCGGTTGAGAACTGGGGAGCTTTTCAAAAGGGCAAACCATCAGAAAACACCAATTCACCAAAAAGAAACAGGAAGTTTATGATAGTTGCAAAACTTATATGATATTTATATGTAAGTTTCAAAAAAAAACAAAAGTGATTGTTTTTTTTCACATGCTCACTTTTGTGAGTCGCCAAAACAGGTTCAGGTCCGAGCAACGGCTGGAGGCGTCAAGCTTCCTCCTGTTTGGGAACTCTTACCTCGGTCACATGGATGGCAGCTCCAATCCCAACATTCTTGGCACTGGGTCTTAGATGAGAATTTTTGAGAGAAATGGCGATACAGAAGTCATTTAGTCATCTCATGCGAAAATGCGTTGCTTTTCTCATGCGTAACTGGATACGTTTATTCAAAGAATCTAAGGTTCACTTTGAATCTCAGTAAAGCCCACCCTGGATACACGCAAGGGTCGTTTTTCCCAGGGACACATCCTTCGTTCAACCAACATGGCAACTCAAGCCAGCCTCTAAGCTTTTTGAAACCCTTGCCCAGGAACCTGGCTCTTGCAGTTTTTGGGTTGGTGTTTTTTTTCGTGGGAAAAAACCTCTGAAATTCCACATGCATAGAAGTACAACCAAAAAAATCCATGATATACAGGTTTCTTCATAGGAAGCGCACAGATTCCAAACCATGAGTGGGGCTTGTGCTTGTGATATCTTGAGTACTTCAGTGTATAAGGCTTGTTGCTTTGACAACAGGAAATAGGTATGGAAGAATATCCACACAGTGAGAGCGTTTTGGGGGGAACAAACGACCCACATGAGCAAATCTGGTGATGAAACGCATCATGTTAAAAGTTGCATTTTGGCAACTTTGAAGTTGCAAAAACTGAGAAGTCAAATGGATAGATGGTTTCAATAAGATCTGCCATCAAACAATCTCACGGAATTTCAGCCGATTCATGGGATTCACCCCAGTAAAAAAGCGGAGGAAAATAGGCAACCACCAGAGATTCAGGACCTGCTATTTTCCAACACAGGCAGGGGCAAACTTTTTGGCACCACCCCATCGTTTCTTCTCTCGGGCCTGATCCAGATTCAAAATTCGAATTTTTTCGGCTGCAGCTTGTGGTTGGGGTTGCTGATCAACTTTGGTGGTTGACTTTTCGGAGCATATTCATCTGCAGAAATCCCTTTTTAGTACATCTTAACGATGGTTTGATTCTGTATTCAAACTATAACTTCGAAAGTGGCAAATTTGGGAAATATCATGTCCGTCTTCCCAAAGATTGAAGGTGTTTTTTGAATCCAAGAGAAGCTGTGCGTTCCAAATGGTCCAGGATTTCAACCATTTGCAGTATGTATTTTGTAGATGTCCTATCCAACACCCAAGCATCCTACACCAAACTCTGCCTTTTCATCACCACATTCTGAAGCCATTTCAGATGGTGCCACAGATCGATTGTCATCCAGGTCGTCTTCTGACCTGAACTGCCAGCAAAAGGTGGAAAAATCCATCCGTGACGATGGCGAGTTGGTTTTCGTCCCTCCCAACCAGCCTGTTTTTTGAAATCTTCATTTTTTGAGATGTTGTGCGATACTTCTTCAATTGATTGGTATCAAGGTATAACTGCTTATCCCTTTTCTCATAAAAATTGTTTTTCTGAAAGGCAAACATGTTTCTCGTCACTTTTGGATCAGCAAGGCCACTCTTTGATTCTCAACCGACCAAGGGTTCCCCGACTCATCTTCTACTTCCATGGCCTTTCCCAAAGCAAAACAACGATCAAACCACACGTGCGTTTTGGAGTGTGTCCGAATCGTTCAAATTTAAACAGCACTTGGTCGTTTGAACATGGAAGAAATTGGTCTTTTTAGCAAAAAAGGGGCGCACGTTCTTTGGAACAACATGAATCTGTTGTTCACAACTCCACAAGAATTGATATCCGAAGCTTCTTGCAAACTTTGCACCAGATGTCTCAACAAAAAGATAAACAAACAAACCCTCTCCACTTCCTATCCTTATCACAACTTGCAATACGTAAAATCCCGATGCCTTCGCCAAAGCGCTTTGTGCCGCCTCGGTGTTTCATGAAAACCAACGAAGAAACCTTCCTGAAGCCTTTTATTGGCTGAGACACCATAGCCTGATGTTGGGGGATGATAGTGGATGATTAATGATTAATGTTCATCTTTATGTCACTTTCCTGGAAAATGTTCATTTTTGCTTCTATTTCCTGAATGGTATCATCAATCTAGGACCAATGTAGGCTTCTTAAAATACCATTTTTTGCCTGCCAATCTCGTCAAGATCGTAGCTATTTGTTGGAACTTCTTTTCTTGCGTTATTTTTTGCCAAAAGTCCTTGGTGACATATTTTTGACTCGTTCCCTCCATGGGTGGTTGACTTCAAAAATCAATCGGAAAACCTGCAGCCGAACGAACAACGAACAACTCGACTTCGACTTAGCTCCGAACTCTCTTTCTCTCTTTCCATTCTTGTAACCTCAGTGCTTTGTGGTCAAGAAGTCGCCTTCCACACACCGGAAATTCCTGATGGGAATCTTTTGATGGAAATGCAAATTTGACACACAAAAAAATAGATTCTGATGGAAATGCCGACTTGTATGGAAATGGAGAGATTTCCAACAATTTCCAAATAAACTGCCCATATTACATGTTGATTTCCCTTCATTTCCTGCTAGGGTCCTGTCTGGTCCAAACACAACCAAAAAAAAAAGCAAAACTCATCATCAATCAATCAGGTCATATTGCTTCCTGAATCTTGCACCTGTGGTGTGCTTCAATCCTTTCAGCTCTAGCTCTGGTCAAATCTTCACTGAATGATTTGACCTGAGACAAGGTGAGAAAAGGAAAAAGGGGAGGGGGTCACAAGCAATGCTGCGGGGTATCAAATCATATCAAATCTACCATATTTGAAGTATCAATCAATACCAAAGCATCACTGAAATTCAATGGAGTTTTTTTTTGTTCTTTAAAAACTTCTGCCTCTGCATGCACAGTCGATGGAGCTCCATCCTTCAAGGCCTTGTCAGAATCGAGTTCCATGGTGGATTTTTTTTCCGAAAAAATGCTGCAAGTGCCCTGATTCCCAGTCGCCTGATCGATCTCCTTCCATCTCTCCACGAGTTCAACAGCACAACTTCCTCCCAACATGCGGGACAAACGTGCCTCACACGACAGGCGGTTTGGAGTTAGGGGGATGCCATGGTGGTCCGCAAATCTACACAACCTGCCCCACGAACAAGAGCCAAAGCTAGCCAAATGGCTGTGGCTCAATTGAAATCAAAATAAATTGTTGGCAGCCAAATGTGTTCCATGAATTTCAGTCTTAGGAACTTTGATACACAAATTGCTTTCTGTGCTAAGGCTATCACTGCAGCAATCATAGAGGTGGATGGGCCTGACAGATGTGAGAAGTTTTTTTGTTGAAGAAAACTTGGTCTTCGATTTTGGTTTGACAACTTCAGATCCATGGTTTTCAATGGTTTCAACTTTACGCCGTTTGGGGGTTTCCCAAAATGCTGGGTTTCCCCAACAACCATTGGTTTTCCTACTAAAAATCATCATTTTGGGGGTTCATTACACCGTCTTGAATTCAGATCCCAACTCTTTTGATCGAATCTTTGCCACCAAAAAAAAAGAATCCAACCATGGCGACTCTCAGCTATTCGCATCTCTGACCTTTGCAATCTTAGGACCCCAGACCTGTCTGAGACAACCCTTGATCTCTCGGAACATCGTCTGCCTGCGAGAGTGAAATCCTGAGATTTCTGGCTAATTTGCAGCATGATAATTCAACATAAATATGTGCATATATTATAGTACATATATACACACATGGTTTGGAAAGATAACTCTTTCAACTATGACTATTTTAAGGGTATCTATATTGAAACCTTCATCCAAATTCAAAATGTCACCATTCTAGGCTTGACTTTGTTAAGCTTTATTTTTTTCAAAAGATGTGTCATGTTCCCGGATGAGACCCTTACTACTCGTCCCAGATGATAATGGTCACCAAGAACATCCTCTCCCAAGTTGGGGGGTTTCGGGGGATGCGTCGGTAAAGTTTCGGGTGGCAGAATCAAAACACTTCCCAAGAATTGGGGGGATTTGTTTGGAGGATTCCACCGTAGAAAAAAACCGGGAATATTCCAACCATGTTTTCTTCCCGAAGGCAACCTTTTTTTTCTTCGGGGGGTTGAAAGGTAAAAAACAACTACAGACCCCATTACTTCGGCCCCAAAACTGGGGCGGTGAACTTTCCGAGAAATGAATTTTCAAAAAATGCTTTCGAATCTACGGTGTAAAAATTCGAATCTCCAAGGGCATTAACAAACGAAGGCGGCTACCATTTCCAACTGACTGGCAATTTTTTCCCCATTGGGACAACACCCACCTTGAAGTCTTCTCCCAACTGGCAGTGCAATAAGTTCCATTTCACCTCAGTTTTGTTAACGTCCAAATTTCAGCTGATCAGCTGATGAGTGATGGTGAAAAATCGATTGTTAAAGGTGTCAGATTCAAGGAGAAACTAGTTGGTTGTTGAACCAACCCACCTGAAAAATCTCAGTCAGATTGGATCATGAAACCCCAATTTTCGGTAGGTGAAAAATTCCAAAAATATGTGACTTGCCACCAACCAGTTGGAAAGCTGAGAAACTTCCAAGAATTTTTTGTTCACCACATTTCACTCGGTTTTCGAACCCCCCAGACCCACCTCCTTAAGAGCCTTCTCTTGAGCCAAGGTCCAAGCCTCGAATTGTCTCGACATCCCAAAAATCAAGCTGGGAAAGTTACACCAACTCTCCATCTTGTAGGGGTTACCTTAAGGGATCTTATGGGTTGGAAGGGGGACCTCTGTATCTCTGTATCTCTGAGATTTTTGGAGCATCAACATGTTCATGTTCATTTTTTGAAGTATCCCCCAAATTAGGATATCACTTAGCCATTCTTACAATCACCATGGGATCCCAAAATGCTTAAAAAAATACATAAATCTCCAAATTGTCCATCATTCCCAAAAAAAAATGCTGGATTTTCAAGTTGTTCTTGATTCTTCTTTTATTTACGTTAAAAATCCCATATTTAGTGAGGTTTTTATTAATCCTTCCTTCCTTTCAATGGCAAAATCCATTCCTGGAAAACAAACCCTCGGGAACTTCGATTCGGAAGCCTCCAGCAGCGTCAAATCTAAGGCATCGCCCGCAGCGGGTGGCAACTCCTCCAGGCTTGCCAACTGAAAAATATACGCAAGTCAAATTGGATGATTTTCCCTAACGGTTAGTAAGGGTGAAAATTTCAAAAAGAAATGGAGTTGCCACCACCCTACATATATAGTTCTCATTTTGGTTATAGAGCATGGGCAACAAGAAAGGTGAAGGAAGTCATGGGTTCTTGAGTTTTTTGAAAAAGATCAATGAATGAATGTTTATAATAAGACATCACAAATTCCACATGCAAAAATATCTCTGTTTGTAGTTCCAGCTATGGATGAAACAAAAGGCTCAATTGATTGCAGCCAAAAGTGAGTGTCAGCCCCTCAAGAAAAAGCATGTCAAATCTCCATGCACATGAGAAACCTATTGTGGATGCGCTTCCCGAGCCCTTCCCACCGGGCCTCCATACCACACACTGCCAGATTGCTGTATGAGCATGATTTTCAGTTGGATGTTGCTGAGATGATTTAGAATCTGCGTTGGTTTTTTCGGGATACCTGAAATGAAAGGGAACGACTTCGCTCCCTTTCAAGCAAACACACCCATTTTGCAGTTCTAGCTATGCGAAATCTGCTTTTTAACGTGTTTCCAGAAAGTCGCCGTGAGAGCAATGATGAAACGTGGCAAGATTTTAGCACTGACCAACACCTTGCGTGGGGGTTTTAAAAAATTATTGACTCTGCTGGACCCCTTTTTATGGTAGGTATCATTTTGGCTAAAGGCTGTTGCAGTGAATTACTTTGGCTAGACATGGAGCACAAAATGGCGGGGACCACGGTAGTCTTCCATGCTCATCAAGATGTCATAAACATATCTCCAGCTCCCAGGCAGAGTGCTCACAAGTAACGAAAAAGACCTGGATGCTTTCCACTCATCTTTTCTTCCTGCAAGCCATACATCACCCGCTTTATTTAAAACACCCTACCCCAAAAAAAGGGATCAGAGTCTAGTGACAAATTTCCACAACCTTCACCACTTAGACCAAAAAGTTCTTCAAAAAGCTATTTTCCACTTTTCCCCCCCCATGGTTCCAACCCTCCCAACTCTGCAGTGTGTTTCGACCCCGTTTTTCTTCCATCAGCTTGGCAGCCTTTAGGGCTCCACTTTGACCCAGCGGCTCAGACCAAAAGCTGCAGGATCCCTATCTCCCAGCAAGGCCTGAGGAGGCTCAACCGAGCCGGGGGACCCCCGGAGAGGCCTTTCTTGTTGGGAAATTCTGCGATTCGAAAAAGCTGGTTTTGGTTTTTTTTTCGAACATCTCCATGATGCGTTGTATGTCCGAGTGAGGAAAAAAAGGGGGGCATTTACAATGCTGAAGATCGTGCTAGAGGTGTGGGGGGGATGATAAAACCAACCATCCTCTCTCGTCTGTAAGCCCTGCATTTTGTCGGTCAATGAATTTTCTGAGAAAAAAACTGAGTCCGTTGACCATTTTAATCCCAAGTAAACCCCTATATGTTTAGTTCCCGTGTTTGTATTTCAAGACCATTACTTTAAAAAAAATAGTGACTGTATTTCTGCTTTGGATACTTTGGAGGTCTTTTTTGTTAAATTCCTTCAACAAACTTTCCCAAAGACATGGCAAAACCCTGTATCTCTCGCTTCAGCCAACCGCCCAACCGCCCTTTTTAGAGCGTCCTCCACCGCGGCGCGCCGTTCATCCTCGAAGAGAGTCGGATCCCATCCTGGCTTCACTTTACCCGCAAAATCTCGGAGAAATTTCAACAAAATCATAGCATTTTAGCATATATGAATTGTAAGGAATTCCCTATGAAATTCCCTAGGAGTTTGAAAATTCCCCACAACTTTGACTTTAATCACATATCCTGTCCAACTGCTGTGAAATGGTGGGTTTTTTTTTCGGAGGTCAAGGGGGGCCACCTGAAAGATTGTCAAAAAGGGTCAACCTTCAGCTGGCCATGGGGAAATCCCTTCCCTTCATCATCACGAAGGCCGCAGCCCAACGTGAAACTTGAGATCTGAAGAAGTGGAAATTCTCAAGGATCAAGAAATATGGCAGGACTCAGTCCAGGGCCAACAAAGGTTCTTTCCGTTTAAAAAAAAGAAGAGCCCCTTTATGCAGAAATGCCGTTCAAAACCTTGATGGGTCAGGATTCATTAATCAAAGTTATTGCTTCCTAACTTTCCGTTTCCATGTTCACATCATAAGCAAACTCCAAGATTTGTGTTGCAGCCGCTTGCACCGAAAAAATAGCACCTGATCATACCCCACCCATCACCTATCACCAAAAAAGAAACATGTTCCCGCCAAGATCTTGCCAGTTTCACGCATCGCTTCTTGACGCATCCAAGCCGGATCATGATCCAAACCTCAATAAAAATCATCCCCTTCCCATCACAGGCCCCACGGCAGAAAGTTCGCGCGTGTGACGCCCTTCAAGTCTGATGCTCCAAGGCGATCTGAAGATTGCTGAGAATCTGACCAGTGACTGGATCATAGTCAGGATGGTATCTCCTGATGCGTCCGAAAACATTCAACAGCTGGAACACTTGGGTTCCAATTTAGGACACAAAAAAAAAATCAGCATCTTTAGGATATGACGAATTGGAGCCACCATGTCACTTCAGATTGCAAACTGCGCAGTTTGTTTCATACGTTGTTAGTGCCGGGCCCGTGCCAATAGGCCAATTAAACGAACGATATGGCAAAGTCACATTTAAAAAAACATGTTTGAAACGATCCTAGATCCATCATCATCATCTCAGACCCTCAAAAATAAAACACACAAAGATCCGTCCGGGTTCCATGCTTGGGAAGATCTTCTTCATCTTCCTTGATTACTTAAAACTCCAATCTTCCACCTTCCCACCCGACCGGAGTCTGGGATGTTGCGATAAGGAAATCTCCGCCCGTTCGGGAACAACGAAGAAGTCCTGTGGCAAAAATCGAGTCGTCCCAAAATCGGCCGTCCCTTGTGGTGAGGTCAAACAAATGGATGATGCAAGTTAAAGCCCATCAATGACTAGTTTGATGCTGCACGTTCGCGTGGATAAGCGTTTTTCAATTGCACTGATGTTTCACCTCAACGGACCATGATGTATCAAAACTCAACTAGAAACATCTATCTATCTATCTATCTATCTATCTATCTATCTATCTATCTATCTATCTATCTATCTATCTATCCATCGATCTATCTATCTATCGATATATCTATCGATCTATCGATCTATCGATCTATCTATCTATCCATCCATCCATCCATCGATCTATCTATCTATCCATCCATCCATCCATCTATCTATCTATCTACCTCCAGTCCATTTTTCAAACGTTTCAGGACTCACCGCCCCTCCAAAAACAACAGCCCCCGCGCTCCTTTGGAGCTTGGATAGCCTGAGAATCTGAAGGTTCAAAGCGTTGCAAAGTCGATTTTTTCATGACCCAAAAACCATTAGTGCTTTTTGTGCGGTGGTTTTTCCGGCCACCACCCCAAACCAACTGACTTCAACGACCCAACTTCCCCCAATCAAACGAGAACTATCCCACCTGCTCGATGTCTTTCAGCATAGATGGCTCTGACTTAGACCTGCCAACTGAGGGAAGCCCAATTTCAATGGCTGGAACTGGAACTAACGGTGAGTTTACCCCCCGAAAATCAATGCTTGGGAGTGGATGCATTTCCTTTTGGGGGCATTTGAGGCCTATTTTTAGAGGCTTTTGCTGTTAGTTTCAGGAAAAGGGTAGTACATCCCAAGATCCTAGTGTTGCTATACTTCGACTGGATACCCCCTGCAGCCTCAAGGAATTCTTCGGGATTTGTTTGTTTAATTTTGAAGGCGGTTTCTTCCTTTGTGAGACAGGAAAAATGGCTTGAATTTTTGTGGAGACCACAAAAAATAAAATCCCAACAGAAGTGGGAAACTCTTGGATTGCATATCACTCTACTTTGTTTGGTGCCTCCTAAGTTGGGGGGTTGTAAATCTCAGGTGTTTGCACCTGGAAATTGTACACATGCTGAGGAGCAATCCATGTTTTGATTCACAGGGAAATCTGCAAAGTCCCCCCTGCGAGGTCAAACGGTCGAGTAAGTTACCTACCACAAGAGAGTTGATTGGGAGGTGATACTACGTGTGTTACTGAAAATAGCGGTTCAATGCCAATTTGACCTCTCTTTCTTTACCCTTTTTTGTTCTGAAAAGATTTTGAAAGAAACCATGGCTATCACATGATATTTCACTACTCTTGTCCCTGACTTGAGGAAACACACCAATTTCACTTCCCGAGGGAAGTACTTCTTCCCTTTGCCAAGCAGCTTGGGAATTGGTCCACCAGTGCAAGCAGCATGGAGCCGGCCAATGGAATCCTTCAACGGATTCCAAGCTGTGGAAGTTGAAGGATTCCCCTTGGACCCCCAAAAAAAATGGCACCATCTTATCACGGGGAAACAAGGACTCGTATTGTGTATATTTACTGTATCTAGTATCCAAGAAGCTAAGCTGGTATGTATCGGTTTTTTTTTTCGAAATGCTGGTGTGTAATCATTCACTGACGTCAATAAATTGGAAGATTCTGAAGATATCAACGAGAATTTCCAAGGTCTACAGTGGGTCACAACTTTGGAGGCTAACGCAGGGTGCCCCCACTGGAAAATTCATCAGTTGGAAAAAACCACCTCCGATGGTTTTGCAGTGGAAAATACTTGTGGAAACACTTCTTGATGCAAACAAACACCACCATCTCATCCAAAAATGGACCAAAAAAACACACAAGAAGGCTCTGAACCTCCATTAAAACCATACATGTCTTTTTTTGCCTATCCAAAAATTCAACACAAAAAATCCAAAAGAAAAAAAACGGATCGTTCTGAGCTCCGTTTTTTTTTTCAATATCTTCTGGGCTCCTCCTCTTTTAGCAGGATGTGTTGCGCCCAAAGCTCGGCCCTTGACATAAGGAAAACCAGACGAGATTTTTTGGTTGATGGGCATGATTTTGGTATCCTTTGGATTCTGCTATTTCTAGGGGTTACATTTTTCAAGTGGGTGATGCAAGATCTTGTCCATAAACAGTACTAACTATTGACATGTGAGCATTAAGCATATTCAAGTAAGTGGTGTAGGATTGGATTTTTGCCATAGAAAAAGTGGTACATTTAGGACCATAGGCATATAGTGCAACTGTCGAAACCTCCGCTAACTCTTCAGGGTTTTTTGTTGGGAATCAGGAGCTACGGCCATAATTGGATCCGCCTGCCTTATCTGCTGAGGATTCCTATGGCTTTATACCATGCCCAGCCCTGTGCATGGGGCCAACTTGGATCAGCTGGATGCCATAATTTCCTCAAAAGTTTTGATGAAAAAACTCCTCTAGTGGAAAAAAAAAAGTGAGCGTGCTTTTTGGTTTGCAAAAAAGACAAGTTCAAAACATGTTTTTTTTTTCAAGTTTCAAACTCCTCAGTTTGAAAAAAACAGAAAAAAAAGTGTCCTCCTCAAAAAAGTGTTTTTTAATAAAAATCGGGCCTTAAAGACTCCAGAAGCACTTCTGTATTGATCGGCCTGGAGTCACAAAAACACAAAGAAACCAATCAACTCAACCTCAGAAGAGTATTACTGACTGTTGATGGAAGAAATTCTGCACCAGTTGATAAATAGTTTATACATCCCAGGTGGTGCAGGATTTCTTCCATCAACAGTAGTGAGTGAATGTTCCATCCGAATGTTGGAGGAAAGTTGGATGCAAACACCTTGAGGGAAAAACCCTTCAAAAAACTCATATTCGTTGGGTCTGTTTCAAGGATAGAAGGATATCTCCAAGGGTCCTAATCAACAATTCCCAAGATTCCAAGGTTAGCTCGAAACCACGAACGGAGGATTTGATGGATCCTCCAACCAGATGAAAACTGTTTGTAACTTTGTAACCACTGTTTCGACCTAGACAATGGTGATTCAACTTCAAGTTGTTTTCTTTTCAGCGGGAAAAAGACACCCCTTTGTTGTAGCCATTGGGGAATTTGAGTTCACCATGATCCAGTAAATCTGGAAGGTGGGGAAAAAAATCCATCTGGCATCCCTTCCTACCTTTTGAGGGTGAAACATCACGCAACATGACCTGCCAATTGTACCCTCCCGGGGAACCATCACATATCCCACCTTGAGGAAGAGGAAAATTATCGACTCAAAACTGCCTTTAAAAGGGGGATGTGTTCGTTCCGTTCCCAGGAGGATTACCAATTTATGGATGACTCTTATATCAATAATTGAATTCAAACACTTAAGACATCTCTGCTCCCCAAAAAAAAACATCAAATCACCAAGGCTTTCTCCCTCCAACTTCGAAATTTGAATCTCACACACCTTGCCTGCACGTAGGCCTAGGAATTTGAGGCTTCAAGGGAAACAGCCAACAACTCACGACGAAGTCAATTCGAAGACCCGAAGATGTTTCAAGCCAAGCGGCTTTGGGCCAAGATTCCCTCTTGCGTTTCGAAGGAGTTTCAACCTCAACCGACAACACAGAGAATCGGATAACTTATAACCACCCACCGGGGTCACCGTGTCTTTCATAAATGGGTGATTGGTGTCAGGAATTTTTCAAAACATCCCAATTCATAACTTTCAGAGATGTTTTTTTCAAAAAAAAACAACGTTTCGGTGTATTTTGATGGATTCCCAGATTTGAGATCATGAGATACTAGACACTCTGAGATTCAAACGTGATATAGGAAGCCTTCTCGCTGACGTCTTCCATTCTCTCCATACACTCCTGATATAAAAAAAAAACTGAGGATTCTAAACAGCTAGAGCGGTCCAACTGTTATTTTTCCATGAAAGAAAAAAACATTTCACCTGGACCTAGACCTCAGGGTGCCAAAATGATTCCTTTCCCAACGCTGCTAGGCATGTACATTTCCAAATTGATTTCCAAAATGAATCCTTTTTCAGCTTCAAAAAGGTCCCAAAACAAATAAGGGTTTTCTCATAGGTCACACCTTTCAGCCCTTGAATCTTCCAACACAAAAAAAAAAAACAAAGCAGATGTTTCCACATCGGAAAAAAACCAACGAAAAAAACCTTCGCGGCCTCCAGGAACTTGTAATCAGCTTCTCGTTTCGAAAGCGTTTTCATTTTCTTTTGCAGGGCCTCTCAGTCGGCAGACAGTGCAAACCTACCGGAACTGGAAGGCCTCCCGAAATTGGCAATGTAGATACAAAAAAAAGAAGCCACATACCAAAATTTTATGTGCAGTTTCTAAGACCCATCACTAAATTGGTAGCCATTTTCCAAATTTTCGGTGTCAAAAAATGGGAGATCTGCTACCTGAGCATCGTTCATTTGAATAAAACTTCCAACATTCAAAACTCGATGCTTCATTTATCAAATAAATCTCCTGCGGATGATGAGATACCTATTTGGAGACACACCCAAATGACCCAGGACCGGAAGTACCTTTTTTTAGTGGCTAGTTTTGCGTTGAATCTTGGGGCAGCAAAATACAACCATTACAATCAATCAAAGGCCTTTGCTGATTGGATGAAATTTTGGGTCAGACTGCCAAAACTGGAAGGTGTCCAAAAAAACATCCCTGCAGACATGTCGCTGTCAATGGCAACCGCAACCCTGCAGCTTCTCCCTGCCTCCTTGATGCGGGAAGGACTTTCTTCCTGAAAGATCTCGTTGATGAGAGGAATGTATCTGCACAAATGGTCCGCAGAATGGAAATTTTAGCTCGCAGGGATCATACATACGATTCATTCATTCTGGCCAAATTAATAATATTTCACCAACCTAGGTTTCCCTCAATTAAAGGGGATGTCCCTTACTAAACCACCATTTGGGGTGAGGTCGTGTGAGGTCGCAAGAATTTGACCAGCTTCATTATCTTCTTTTTTACTTCCCACTCCTATTAGTGATAATTCTTCATATCTTTCAACCGTCTTGAGAGTTCGAGGTCTCACCGGTGACGACGACCAGTCACCTCACCTCCTCTTGAAGGACTCGTCATCTGGGTCTTCCTTGCCCGAGGCAATAAGGTAGAAATCCAGCCCAAGATCTCAAAATGTAACTTGTAAAAATGGAAGAAAAAAACATGCAACCGGCAACCACCATACGAAAACAACCACTCTCTTCTGCAAAAAACCGGAAGTACTTGTCAACTTGGAAAATCTTCTACACTCAAGACTTAAAGAACTGAAACAGAAAACCGGAGTTTGAAACCACCACGTACGAAGATATGTGTTTCTCATCCCTTTGGAGAAATGAAAAAAAAACATCTCCAGCAACAAAAATCAGCTAAAATCCCGACCTCAGTTTGGAAGAGGTCTCCATCCTTGCACCCAAGCCGCTGGGTAACTTTTGCGACCTTCAACCCTAGGAATTTGTAACCTGCTGCCTCATTTTCCACTGATCTTTGGACAATTCACAAAGGCAAAATGAAAGGTCAGAAAGGGCTGGGAATTAAATTGGAAAATCGAGATACAATCAAAATACCAGCAAATCATCTTGCTGTTGTATTGGAAAATATCCTCGAATGGGCAAACCCCAAATCATGAATTTCACCGCATGACACATGGACAGCTTCAGCAATCCCCATTGCTTTCATCTACAGCTATGAAAAAAAACCGTTGCTCCTGTGGTATCGGCAAGGAATGTTCATGAAGTAGCAGCTTAGAATCAGCTTCTGATACCTGCCAAATCTGGTTGAATACTGAAATTCGATCATCCACGAAACGGGCAAAGCTTTTGGTTGAACAATGAGCTTTCCTGGAAAAACATGGGACAATGTCCATCAGCTTTCGAACAGAAAACTAGGATTTGGATAATTTCATACACGATTTTGTATCTACAACAACCGCTTGGTTGTGGCTAGTGCTGATACAGTTGCTCAGGTTGAATACCCCACACCAAGACGCAGCATCACTGAATTCGGTTGGTCTTCCGGTTTCTTTGAGTAGAAGTTGGCAGTCCGCCTCCAGCACCAAAAAACGACACACCTCCAAGTGCTTCTCCGCTGTCAATTCCAGAAAAGGTAGCGCGTCAGGTGACAGCCAATGCCTTAGCTGATAGAACTCATGTAGTCTAGGTAAGATATACCCTGCCAGCATATCCCATTCGAAAGCAGTTGAGAAGATGAGTTTCCTTTTACATTCGTGGGATATGCCAGTTCCCTGGAAAGTATACCAAAATGATTGCCTGTTGAAACATGATTTTTGCGTCTTCGACCTGGATTCTGTCAGATTCATTCGTCCTCGTCATCCGACAATGAATTCAGTATGACTCCATCTATATATCATATTAATTCCATATCATCTATTTATACATGATAATTGTATATATATACACATCTTCTATGACACTGGAATCCAATATGAATCATTTTAATTCATGTCCCATTTTCAGCAGCCTCGTAATCATCATATCTCAACTCATCCAAGAAACTCCAAGAGATCCAAAGACACCAAGTCAGCTCCTCGAAGAGGCCAAGCTGTAAGAGCTAGAAATTCACCAAGGTGCCATGGCAAGGATGCTAACCTCACCACCCACCGTGTTTGATGCGACTCAGAAATCCCAAGGCTGGGCCCCACCGGGTTGGATGGTGGTAAAATACTGTTACCTCAACTGGTTTTTGATCGCCGGATTTCTGAACCATCGACTGTAATTTGATGGTTTGCTGCTGCTTGATTGAACAATGTTGAGGTACCCAACACATAAGTCATGCCTCCCATTGGTACAAGTCCATGTCGACAAGCCTTGACCTGAAGCCGTCCGACGGTCCGACGACTTGGAACAAGAAGATGAAGCCTAAAAACCTTTGTGGAACCAAATTAGACCGGATTGACAAATGTTGCCGGATTGCTAAGGAAAAACCCATGTCAGAGCACCCACATGAAACCCGCAGAGCTTTCCCAAAAGTGCCCCCCCGACGCAAATTTCTGAGTCGTGATAGGCACCAGAGAATGAGGACAAACAGCCTAAGGCCTCAATTTGAAAATGCAGTGTTTTTTTGGGGGGGGGGAAATGGAGGCTGGTGAGACCTCCGTAAAACCCCCGAAGTTTAACAGTTCGCCCCTGAAAAATGGGTGGCAAAGGAAGACAGATCTTTTATAATTGGGGGTTCGGTCACTTTTCAGGGGCAAACAGTTAAACTTCGGGGGTGGGTATCCCTTGTCGAAATGGCCTCTTTTTTTTGAGGCCGAAAAGATTGATAGAAATTTTCAGGCTCAAACAGCACCACCATCCTGTGCAAAGCCACTGAGTTGACAAACTAATGGCCTGGGAGCTCCGATCTCACAGGGTTTTGAAGGGTTGTTTCACGACCTGCGACTATCTTCCCATGTTTGGAATTGTTTGTTTGATATCAAAACAGTCTCCCCTTGGCTTTCAGTTTTTGTCACCCATTTTCTTTAGAAGCAAGAAAATGTAAAGCATTTTTTTTCCCTGACAAAACGGAAAGGATCTGAGAAATCGGGAAATTCACACAACTCAAGCATGAAATCTCCCTCAAGTTTTCGGCTTCCGATAGTCAGCCACCAAATGTGCAAGCTCCTTCCAGCAACTTTGCAGCAAGAGTTTTTCCAGTCAGCAATTCTTGTAAGCATCCAAAAATCTCACATTCTTACTCACAAGTTTCATACTCAGCATTTCAGGCACAGGTACAGTTTTTGTCATGTACAATTTTCAAGGATGTCCAAAGCAGCGAAGAAAAGCTGATGCTCTTCATTTCATGACGTTCAATCATCTGGCCAAATTATAACATCTCACCAACCTATGTAACCCTGAAGGAGAGGTCCCTTCCTTAGCTACCTTTTGGGGTTTTCAAACACATGTGAGGTCGCTAGAATTTGACCAGAAACATTCTTTGCTGACTTCGTTTCACGTTTCAGTGCCTGGCTATTCCACAGTAAGGCCTTTGAAAAGGACGACAACTCTTTATGTTTCTGCGCCTCGGATGAAACCACCCAAGTTGCAAGTGATTGAAAAATCACCGTCGATTCAATGGGGGAAAAAAACATCTTGAAAAGATCCCGTGTTTTTCCTGCAGTTGCTTGGCCCCTGGTCAAAAGAGTTCCGAATGTGTCCATTCAGAAAATCTGTGCCAATCGCAGGAAAAATCCAGTAGATCACAAAACACATGGAAACCGTATTAGGAAGTCATGTTTGCCACTTCTCTATTGAATCTTCAGGATTTTTTAGTTAAATCATCCACATCATCCACATCAACTCCCAAGTTTGGAGTGTTTTGGTGCTTAGGTGTCCCCCGCATATACCGCGGCCAGCAGCAATTCTTTGGGATCCAAACCTCCGGACGTTGAGGAGAAGCAATACTTTTTCCCAACCCATTTTTTGGGGGACCGAAAATGGCTGAGCTACCAAACCAATTGAAAAAGGCCCGGGCCTTGGAGCATTCCCCAAATTCCATCTTTCTTCAAAGCTGTGGTTTTTCGGTTTTCGGAAATGGTGGAGAACCAAATTCTTGGATTCAAAACAACCAGAAAACCTGGCATCTGCAAAATCCTCAACATCTACTGTTGCAAAACATACCAGTGTCTTTGAAGGTCCAGAATTGACCAGCTGCAACTTGATAGTTACCAAAGAGCAATTGCTATAGGGTAAGTCCAACAACCAGCAACCAGCGATCATCAAAGCCACTCGTTTTCACTCAGATTCCAGCTCCATTGCTGCCAAACCCACAAATCTCTTGAGGCTGTTCACTTCCAAGTTCCGTAAGCGCCTGGGCAATCACATCCCATCCCAGAAAAAACCGGGGAAACCATGGTTTCCACCTTCCCCTCCCCAACACAAACCGTTCGGGGGCGCCGAACCGGTAGAGCTCGTTCACACAGGAGAGGTTCAAGCCTTCGACCTGGACACAACTCAACAGCGGGGAAACTCGGAAAGTCGTTGGGGAAAACCGTCAAACGTCATGACGGGTGCCCCCGGACGCGGTTGATCACCAACATGCCCATGCCAACATTGCTTCTCCTCAGTTGAAGCCAAATTCTTTGAGTGGCGGACTTCTTTAAAACCCTGCAAACTTGCGTGCATGCAGGTTTAAGCACTAAAAAAAAACAAAAAAACTTGCTGGTGAGCACTTGAACATGGCGCGTTGAAATTTAGTAGACTGGTGAAGAGTCACTAGTGACTTGATGAGATTGTATCATGTATTACCGATTACCATGTTCCAACTTCTAGTCATGTTTCATTCAGTGCCTCCCCCCAAACTGCACAACAAATCCTGCCACTGAGTTGGATACTCCAAAACACTGTTGCGTAAGGTCGGATCATCCATATGCCTCCAACGCCTGAACGTTGTCAGAAGCCATAAAACCCAGCCACCCGGTCCCAACGGTCTCAACCCCCAACCGGGAGCCGTGCGCATTGACTGGATCGGACAACAAGGGGTCCTGAGGCGTTTTAATCGCTGAAGTTTTGAAGTTCGTTGAGTCCAGGAGCTTCAACATTAATTTTGTTTCTTGAACACAACCAAATCCAAAAAACCTGCCAAAAGGTGGAGTCAAAGAATCTCACAACTCTCCATGTTTGTCCATTTTTTTGGCTCCGGATCCTCAGGGATCGCATCACATCACATGACTTTCAACATCGCTTTCCCACCTCCGGATTGATAAAGTCGGGATCATCTGGAAAAAAGCCAGTGCCTCAGAGATCAGCAAGAGAAGGAATTTCCAAGGACTTCAATCCAAAGATTGTTTCAACACACCCCTACACCACACCCCAGGCAATCCCCCAAGCCAATTATGAAAGAAATCCCTCTTTAGCCTCTTGGTAAAGGTTTAGGGGTGTGTTCCAAAGGTGTGTTGAAACAACCTTTGATTCAAGCAGCTTCTTTTGCTTGGAGGGTAAACTCGAACAGAAACAAAACAAAAAATCTGTTGTTTGGGGAGTAAAGCTTCTTACCCAAAAAAAATGTGATTTGTGCCATATTTTTGGGGCCCCGGGTATCAAGTTGAAAGCCTCTTTGATTTTTCAGAAACAAAACTGTGGCCAACCTAAATGTTCTATAATCGAAAATCTGAACAAACAGAGTCTTAAACAAAAAAATCACCAGGAATCCTCGTTCTCACCGGATAGAACGCTACGATCTTTCAACTAACCTCACCTCAGGGCCTGCAGGAAATCGCCTGCAAGTCCGGTGCGTCTTGGCCGTACTTCTGAGGTCTCAAACGGATGTGCCGTGCAAAAGCGAAAGGCACCAGTTTTCGACCTTTGAAAAAAGAACGCATTTTTCTTTGAGAAGTCCTTGCACATTTAAGAAATACCTACTCTGTGCATATGTAAGTGTATATAGATAATACATGTACAACATACACAATACATAAATAGACACATGTTGATCATGTGTGTATATATGTATAATTATGTGTATATATATATATGTACCAATCAAATTTGGTCGCTACGCATGTTCAAATTGACATATTCATCCTGTGACATCCTCCCTCCGACTGAGAGCTGGACCTGTCAGCACCTGCAGGCGACTCATGACGTGGGTGGCACCCAAAATGCCATGATGAATGTTTCATGATGTTTCCATTTTTGAAGAGGTTTAGTGATTACTAAAAATTGGATACGTCCAATAGATTATCACAAATCTACTAGATGTATAGTATAACATATAAAAATATGTTTATTAATTCCTCTATGATTTCCAAAAGAAAAACTCTCTTAGTGTCTTCCTGCTGAGGGAAAGGACCTTGGACCATCGACGCAAAGCCATGACAATCTTTGCCCGGCGTTCCCGTCCACAGGCATCACATGGCAACCATCGAAAATGTCTTGTTACAGTAGGTGCTGTTTAAACAGCCAAAGTCCTCAAAACAGCCCGCTGTGTTTTGCTGACATCCGTAGAAAGACGAATCTAAAGTGCCACTGAAAACTTCAAAAATGTCTTCTACACGTATGAACGAGGTCACCAGTCCTCAGTCTAGCCCTTGACATACACAACAACTTCATAGGCAAACTTCAATCTGCTACTTGGATCACTTCCTTTAGCTTTCGAAATGGCAGCAAGCAAACGGAAGGATGCACCAAAAATGTGTACACTCCCTGAAACTAACCAAAACTCCCCTGAAAATAAGCCTTCCCAAAAGCAAAGCGGTCTTCTAACCAACCATTTTCAGGCTACCACCCTAAATGATGTTTCTTGAGACATGGCTATCAGCAGTAAGGCCATGAATCCACCATTTTTAGGGGATGTGTTAGTTTCAGGGAGGTTATTATTGTGGCTGCAACAACTTCACCGACTAAAAACTTTCAAGGCAGCGAAAGGATGGCCCCCTCTTTTTGTCGCCGTCAGAGCCAAGCGTCCTCGCCGTCCTGAAATTCAGAAATTCATGGAAAAAATACATTTAGGATGGGGGAGATTATGGAAAATAAAGTATGTCTACATTATATGTTATATAATAATGTATGTGTATATATATATATATACAGTAGGGTATATTAGATCTAATCAAATACATACAATCAATTTGTATTGAAGTATTCAACATAGAACATCCTATCCCACTAATTTGTAGATGTGATCGATTTTTCAACCACTTGCACTTGACCTTTCTCCACGATGCAAGAGCCTATAGTGCTATCTGAGAACTCAACATGGCAAAGCCCTAAAAATATCAGGCGAGATTCCTATCATTCCCATGGCTCTATATGGTGTTTCCAAAAATAGGGCTACCCCAAAATGGATGGTTTATAATGGAAAACCTTATTAAAATGGATGATTTGGGGGGAAAACCCACTATTTTCGGAAACATCCATATTACCCTCCAGGAAACAATCACATACCAATTGCTAGTTGGAATTTTCGAATCTTCCCAACCCCCTGGATGGGATGAAATCTGCCTCTTGAGGAAGGCTCGGCGCGGAAGGGCTCACTGGGCTGTTCTCGTCCGGTCTCGGGTTTTCCAACGAAACTGGCAGCCACGTTGACTTCTTCGGCAAAATGTCCAAAACAGACGTGAAGATTATCACAGCAAATTAGCAAATGATCCAATTTTTCCTGAAATGCAAACAAAAAAATCCTGAGGACCCACACTTCTTCCTTTGATTGAAGAAAGTTACCAGGAATGCAAGATCAAACCTCAATTGGTCAGAATGGTGTTATTTCTGCGTCGTTTTTGGGGAGACGACGCACTGCGACACCTCGATATTGAGCTCCTGACGGTAGGTAACTGCGACACCTGAGGAAAGGAAGCCCCTTTTTTTACAACAAAAAATGGTCTCATGATACTGTTGATGGAAGAAATCCTATTCCCAACCACCGGTTGGATGGTGCTGAAACCCGTCGTAAAGTAATGGGATATTTAAACGTACATATCAACTGGGTGCAGGATCTCTGAACCATCAACAGTTGTTCATTTTGTTCATGGTTTCATTCTATTTGATGCCATTTGGTTAAAAGGCTCCTATTTTCCTAGACCAACTGGACATCTGACATCTCAGAAAACAGCTTTCTGTAGCAACTTCAGCTCAGATCCCAACCAAAGAATCAGAAGGGCCTGGCCAGCTGAACGGAGGTACCCCCAAAAGAAAATCCAAAAGCACCCAAAAAAACTTGCAGGAAAATTCAACCAATCATACTTTCGGCACCTACACCACACCCCGTAATCTTCAACATTTAGATATCCAGGAAGCCACATTTTAGAAGAAGTTGTTCTTTTCCATCCCATTTTTTCCCAACACAAATCGAAGAAATCTGGCATTCCAGGAATTTTCCACGCGCCTGGAAGAATGAACAGGCATATCCCATAAGACTTGGGATCAAGACCACCATATCCTCCCAAAAATTGGCTGAGAAGATGTCTGTAAAAAAAATGGCCAACCAACCATACACTCACCACCTGAAAAAATCCATTGAATTCCTTGAACCAAAAAAAAAAGGGAGCTTGGATCTTGGACCCTTATGATGGTATGCGAAAACTTGAGGTAGAAGCAACCCAAGCCAAAAATACGAATCGATTCTACGTCACATCATGTTTGTGTTGCATTTGTGTTTCTGAATCGTTTCCTCGATCAGGAGAGCATAAATACTCCACAAGGCGTTGTTCAGCACATTCACTCCCACCCTGTCACATCAACTTGGCAGTTTCATCAGGCACATCAAGACACAGGTATTAACTGGAAGAATCCGTGGGCGATGTTGATGTTCTTCGTTTTCAACATGTCGGGCGTTCAGAAAGGTGGGAAACTGACTGCTGTTCCGCGTGCGGAGCGCAAATCCCAGATTCATCAATGGCGACCTTGACGAAATTCATTGGTTTAGCTGCAAAAGTCTGGTTTCGGAAACACAATCCACAAGCGGAACAAAATCGTAAGTTGAAGGCGAGTACAAAAAGACATTAAAGACCTCAGCCATTCCAAAAATGACTTGTAAAAAAACATGCGATATCATGACATGCTGTACATCACTGACAGCTCAACAAAAAGATTGCGCAGGATATTCCAGGTCGTCTGGCAGAGCTTTTTTTGAGCCAAGGCACTGTAATGGATTGTCCGAGAAGATTGATGGGAATCTTAGAACAAGATTACAAAGCAGCCAGTTCGCCGTCAGCGAAGGGCAACTCTGAAAAAAAGGTCATTTTCAGACATCTTGAGCACAACGACTACAAAACTACTGCGAATGTCGGGATGAAATGTTCTTGGTGCTAACATGTCCTTCAAAAAGTGCTTAACGTGTGCTTGATCTGAGTGTCCCCTGCATATTGGCTTGCCAAAAGGATACCAGCATTGAATCCGACTGAGAGGTAGAAGGCAAAGAAATGCCAGTGGCTTTCCAGTGACCTGTCAATCCAAGGCTTCAGTGTCCAATGGCGATGACTCGATGACCTCTGAAACGTCATGTCAGACATGTCAGATGTACGCATAACGCTCGCCAGCCAAAAACAGCACTTGGCACGCAAGGCCTGAAAAAATCTTCAAAAAACTTCCAGTCACTGTCACAATCAAACATCCTGACATTTGCTTCATAAAAATGTCTTCGATAAAAATGTGAAATCAGTCAAGCTCATCCTGAGGTCAGACACCGAACATGTTCGTCATGAGCACCGCAGCATTTGCAATTTGCAGGCCGTAGGCAATGCTCAGAACATTACAAGCAGCCTCCATCAATCCAGTCCCGGAGGTCTCATGACATGGTAAGGATTGATAACATCTTCTCCACAAAACCTTGAAACTTTAGAATATGAAGTCAAGGTATAGGAACTAATAGGAACTTGTGTTTTCAAAAATCAATTGCCCCAAACATTATTGTTTGGTTTCAGACCTGAATTTCTTCCATCTCTCTAACCGAAGCTTTTTTCGGGGAAAAAATAACCAAACTCCCCAAACTTCCACCCCCAATGGCCTGAAGTTTAAAGACAACAGCATTCAAATTGCTGGCCTGGGAGCAATTTGTCCAAGCCTGTCAATGCCTATTGTATAAGTCCCCCCAAAACGTCCACGTTCACGGATGATTTTCGCTAGATTTTGTCAGAGCCATTTTATATCAGAAAAATCAGGTTTCCAAGTTTTTGGAGGGATATAAAAAGTGCTTACCCTGAAGTGGATGGTTTCCAAATTCTTTTGAAAGCAGCAATAGATATGCAGAGATGTTCACAAAAAGTGAACATGAATTGCAGTTTGATGGTGATTTTTGCACAGTCAGTAACCACGGTTTCACCACACACCAACGGGAGCCTTCATTAAGCGTACTGCCTCCAGTACGGATGGGGTTGGAGCTACCTCAAAGATGGCATGATTTGTCGCTAGATAAAGCTGAAGGGCATCATAAATTTGTAGAGTTCCTTCAACCATTCTCATCACAGTAGATGACACTTTCAAGAATTCTTCCATGTGCATCTGATTGTTCTTTATGTTGCTTCCCTACAACAACAAACAATGTGACAATGTGACATGGTCTGCCAATGACTGAGGATCCAGCATAGGAGATGATGGTGATTAAAGGGCAAGCCAAAGATAGACTCAAGGTGGTTACCTGTTTCAGTTGCAGGTCATCCCAAATCCACCAATAACACATCTGCACCCCTACTCAAGGTGAAGAAACATGTTTCGTTTGCTTCCAAAATCACCCATTTCAATGTCCAACTCCATTGCCCTTTGGAAAGCGGCAAATTCGCATTTTTTTTTGGCAATTTTCAGACACGTTGTGGCCATCCCTCGGGTCGTTGTGGCTGGTGCTAATAAGGGTGAAACCGAACTCCTTCGGCCTCGCCCTTTCCAACATCTCCCTTCCCATCTCCCTTAGAACCATCTGCCTGCCACCAGTTATCATCCCAACCACCTTCCCAACCACCTTCCCAACCACCACCCCAAGCACCATCCCAAGCACCACCACCATACCAGCCCCAATCTTGCAGCATATTGGCTGCTGTAGCATAGAGCTCTTCAAATTTACCTTTGTTGAAGCCTTTTCCATCAAAGCCTTTTCCACCTTTGAATCCCTTACCAAAACCTTTCTCATCTTTTCCTTTCCCAAAAAAGTCCTTGCCCTTGCCTTTACCTTTAAAAGGTCTTGGCTTTGGTTCCATACCCGGTGGAAATCCTTCAGGATGCAACTTCACATTTGCTGCTTTAACACCTCGAGCATCTTGAACAATGTTGAAGGACACAACAGCCCCTTCTCCTGCATCACCTATTTGAGTTCGCAGTGCCAAAATGTCTTTGTCATAGACCTCCCGGAGTTCTTCACATTCAATAAATGCGAGACCTCGAGTATTGTCAAAGTTCTTGATGATACCCCAGTAGCGAGGCAGCTTGTCAGCCATGTCGGTAATCTTTTCCTCAGATGTTTTTTCCGTTTGAGGAAATTTCGAGATCAAAGACGCGAAAACGAAGAAAAACATGCCCCACCCGGAAAAAAAAGTCGGTTTTTTATATGAATATCAAAATATCAATGATGACTCTTATGACTAGAAGCAATCAATTCTCTTCAATGCTCTTCAGACTGCACATGTAAATTTTACCATCAATCTTCAAATCCAAAAAAATGTTTCTTCCAAACCAAGGATCTACGACTTCAACTTCAACCGCTTTAGGACCTTTGATGCCTCTTTCCACCCTGAAGTTGACCTCAGATTCTGTGAGTGAGAATGACAGATGGGGAAGGTTCCTAAAATGGTGGGTTTCCCCAACAACTATTGGCTTTCCTCCTAAAAATGATCATTAAAAGGGGTGGAGATAGGTGAGAATGACATACTGAGTTACCGTTGATCGTTCAGAAATCCGGCTAAACAGTTGATATGGTAAATGTCCCATTATTTACAAGGTTGAAAATACATCCCAGGTGGTTGTTTGGGATTCCTTCCATCAACAGTATTTACACCAAGAACTTCTATTATAAACATAAATCTTGAGCAGATGATAGGAAGAGATCCGCCAAGATGCTCGATCGCCAGTAGCGATTTCTAGTCCATTCAAGCCGCTTCTGAGCAAAAAGATGTCCTTTCCTCGGGTTCAAAACACTTGGGAAAACAATTGGGTTTTCCTTTGTGCCATACTACCGCTGTTTTTTGGAGAGTTTTCTGCCAAAACCCAACCTGCCTTGGGACCCAAGATTTTTGAAAAAGGCTTGAAAAAGCTGCGTTGAAATCTCTCCATCGACCAAGTGTCCATAGATCTCTTGAGTTTCCTTGCACTCAATGAAGCCAAAACCTCTATCCTGGAAGAAAAACCAGAGAAGAAAACCAGGAAGTTTTGTGTTGAAAAACCTGGCTGCCAGGTTTTAACCTGCAGCAAAAATTTGAAAATGATGAAACTGATTGAAATATCCACGAAATCAATCAACCATTCTTGACATTTTACAGTAAACATCCTCACCCAAAAAATCTGCCGTTCTTTTAATCTCCTCGTTGTAATCTACCACCTGCCCAGTGTATGTGGGCCCTTCCACTCTAGGCACAGCCGCCGCTACGGCACCACCCAAGGGCAACGCCACACGGGGCAGCCCAGCCACCTGTGGAAGACCTGCGGTTGGTAGAGCTGCAGATAAACCAGCGACCTGCGGCAGGGCAAACCTCAGTTGCCATGGGGACTTTCGGCAAATTGGAGGACACAGGTGATGCAAAAAAGACCAGAAAAACTGTATCAGACTGTTTCAAAAAAAGTCTTGTGGCAACACAAATTTATACCAAAGCAACACTCCACCACCGGCTGCTCCCGCGGCTGCAGCAATTTGCTGCAAATACATTTGTTGAGCTGCTACCTGTTGCGCTTGCAGTGCTTGTACCCATTGGGCATAAGCTGCTGGATCCATGCCAGCTAAACCTGCCATAGCCACCGGTGCGGCCGCCGCGGCCGCGTCAGCCCCGGGTACGGCTGCAGGATCCGGTGTGGCCAGGACGCCGGCGCCGGCATCATGCTCATCGTCGGACATGGCACCTTTGTGGCCTCTAACTTCCCCGATCAGAGTTGCATTTTTGCAGCCCAGGCATGGCAACACACTTTTGAGCCAAAAGTGTTTCAAAATTTTTCGGAGAGAATTCGAACATGACAACGAAGCTTGGATGGCAAACAAAAAAAAACGTTATGCCTGAGGTCAAGTTTGAATCAAACTGTCGGAAAAAGATAAAAATAAAAATAAAACGATTCTGATAATAGTATCAAAGGATCAAGCACGGCACCATTCAATAAATTCTGCACATTCCAAAAGAATTCCCACAGAAAATTTCAAGAAAAGCCACAAAGCCCATATCCACCAATTGGTTTCTCTATCCATCTTGCCAATATCCCATTGGATACCAAGAAATATCCCGATCTTTGCCTCTCTATCCATCAAGCCGATGTCCACCAATTTGGGCACGGCACAGAGTCCACCAATCTCAGTCGTTTTCGAGTTCGAGGGCGTCCATGTTCCAAGCAGTTCTGGAAAATTTGAAACCTCTTTGGATGAAAATGGTTTCAAACCTTTTGTTGGAGCAAACATGAAATAAATCAGTCAAATCGGATAAAAAATCGTTTAGAAAAAAAAACAACAAATCAAAAAAAAACAAAAACTAACAACAATTTAAAAAAAAAAACCTTTGGTACACAAAAAACACACGATTTTTTGTTGAGTTGAGTCTTCTTCCATTCACTTTAAAGGCAGTTAAAGGGTCACATCCAAAGGGTTCCCCTGCAGCCATCAGGATTGCAATGATCAACATCACCACCTGAGGCAGAGGCCGCGGGTCCCGCGTGGGTTTGGAAACAACGTGACTCACGGGTTTCGCCCCGGTTGGGATCCGCTCGCCCACATGAAGCATATGGGGGGCCGTATGGGTTTGAAATTGCACCTGGAAAAAGGGGAGGGGACCCAATTTTTTCACCCTAAAGGATGGTGAAGTGACACGCTTTGAGGCATTACAGGCATCATCAATATGTTGAGAGACAAAAAAACACCAATTTGTTTTAAAAAAACTCAGCAAAACCATCTGCCAAGAGACATCAGCTAATTGTGTTGGAGCTTGTCCAATGGCCTTAAGGTTTTTGCATCTTGGTCTACAACTGTTGGCAAGCATTGACGGCCGGCATGGCTTTGGATATTCCGATATTCTACCCCAACCAATTCCAATAAACCACCATGGTTATGTTTAGTAGATCACTCTTGACTAGGTGAGCAAGATTTTAAAGGCATAGCTAGGAAACAGGCCACAACCTTTGCTACAAGAGAGCTTGCCTCAGTGTGACATCTGTTGCCATCATGGCCATATTCACCAATCAGCCTTCACATTCAAAAAATGTCTCCTTTCAGAGCTCTTCATCCAAAAAATAGAAGGAAGAGGACTTTCAGCCAAAAAAAATTACCACAAAAAATTGCAGAGGCATCCAAAACATATTGTTGATGGAAGAAATCCAAAAAAAAGAAACACGTGGAGATGTACAAAACCCGTCGTAAATAATGGGATTTCAACTACCAACCTCAACTGGTTTTCTCGCCGGATTTCTGAACCAACTTTGATCCAGCCTGCTCCAACCGACCAATCCCTAATCCAATTTCCGAGGATTTGGCATTCACAGGAGAAGAACCTCCGAGAAATCAGAATCTCTCACTAAAACTGGCCATTCTCAACAGAAAGAGGTTGAAGTAGACCCCAAAAAGTGTGGTCAAAGAACCAAGGTAGAACAAAAGAAACAAAAGACGTCTATCATGCGTCATATCAAAGTTGAGTAGAACTATCACAAAAAAACAATAAGATAAGATGATCTCACACAGTCTAACACCGCAATTTTGGTTCCAACAGTTCCCTCCAGTGCCTCCGGAGCAGCACAGCGGAGGCAGTTTACCTTCGTTGAAAAAGGGGGGATTTTTGGGTCCCGCCACATGACCTGCCGACGATGCCGGTAAATGGCGCACCCCTGCCTTTGGCGATGACATTGGCGGGAAGCCTCGGGGTGACTTTCATGTCACCTCCTATGAATTTGACAATCATTGAAGATATGCCCTTATGAATTTGAAGATAATGGAATGAAACTGCAGAAATCTTTTTGACATATCTTGACAGACCTGGAAATTTATCAATTTCCCTTGCCTTTACTCTTCTTTTGTTGATGTTCTTTGGCAAAGATTCAGATTGCAGACCCCCCAAAAAAAAGAACGGTTCAGAACCACGACTCAAGCACAACATGATCCCAGCTGCCAATCAGCAAAATTCCCCTGAGGGAGTCCCGACTGTAGAAAGCTTGCAGGTATCTTCATAATCTACAAGACCTGGCGTGCAACTGCCATGCGGAAGAATGGTAAGCACCAAAGATGTGAGTCAGCGTGAAGTTTCTCATAATATTGAGCCACGAAAAAAAAAAAAAACTTCCTTTCCATTATAGTGTTTGTTTAATAGGGATCTTTTCTTCATGGTTTATTTTCATATATTTCAATCCCCATATACCTGTGTAGTATAATCCCCTATTTTACCCTAAAAAATTAGGTATTTTTTTCTTATATCAATTGGCCATCAACATTGGGGTCGTTTGACTCCCCAGCTGACCTTCTCACCAGCTGAGCCGCGCCCCGACGCCACATATTCTGTAAAGGGCGCGTGGTGGTTTAGCAGAATCTCCCAAGTTTGTGTCTTTTGGGAGCTATAAGCAATAAATTCCACGGTGGATTCCCCTTGATTTCCAACAAATTTTTGATGTCTTATGGAATGCCTACAGAATGAAATTTGATACTTCATTTGGAATTCTGTGAGTGCAAAAATGTGGTAGAAATTCAAAAGATCTGGATTTCCTGTCTTTCATCTTAATTTTCCTTGCACTGAATCTGAATCTGAATCTGTTTTAATTCCTTTTAACCTTGGAGGAAGGCTTTTTTCCAATGACTCAAAGCACCACTCATTTCAGTTGCAGCCAGCTCCCTTGATGCTTCAACGGCTCGTCAGCTTGCAGTTTCATGCCCTAAAGATTTTGCTCTAAGACTCTGACCCATGGACCTCATATTGAAACCGCTTCGGAACGTCATGGCTCGCTTCGTTCCGGGAAGTCTTTTACCCACCATCTTTGCTCCACTCAAATCGCATCTCGAACAAACTGAGAAAGGCCCAACCAAAACAACCACCATGTTGAATGTAAACAGAAACATCAACAGTAGAATCACTAGAAAACTGCAATCTGGCCCTGCTCAGCGCTTGTGGTATGGAGTCTTCTTGCGCGCCTGGATTCATAGCAGCATGTCCAAGAATGTTGGAAGAGATCAGAAGAGTGCTTCAAGACATCTTGAGTGATTGAAAGCATGCTGAAAGTCAAAAAGCTGTATACTCTCCTGGCCACATGCAAAGCTCTATGTCTATGTTCTTTTCGAATATCCACCACCACCACCGCCGCCACTACCAGACATCATATCGAAGGATCTGCAGAATCCAGTTGGTGAAAAAATCAATACAGTATGATCCACCAAACTTCCAGAAACATCCAAAAAGGTTGCTCAAAATCAGTCAATTAAATCAATAAGTCAAGGTTAACGGCTAACTTCAACCATTCCTACGTACCAATGACTTTCCCATCAGCCAACTTCATAACTCCATTCGGTGCGGTTCCGCCTTTGGCTGACCAGGCTTCTTGGGTTCAACCATACGCCAATCGCGGGTGAGGAACTTGGCTTTCTTCATCAGTGGCCTACCGTGACAGTGCCCGATGCTATGCAACTCGGCAAATTTCCCTTGGGAAGTTCCGAAAATTCTACCACGAGTAAAACACGGGAAGATGACTTCGTTGACTTTGCGTAGGCCAAAAACTATTGAATACATTGGAATTCTGACTCCATATGACTCCATCAAGAACAAGCACTACAAACATTGATCCAGGTAGGAAATTCTTGGAGAATTCTCTGATGTAGGGATGTTCCTTTCCTTCCAATTCAAAACCTTGCCTCCAATTGAAATTGTACTCTTGCATCGCTCGGGCCAACGCCAAGCGAATAGCGCCTGACTTGACAAAAACTCTGATTTAACAAAAAAAGAATGGAACACTGGATCCGTACTTGAGACCCTTTTTGTCTCACTAGTCTCTTATGTAACTTCAACAAGAGCAGGAAGTTTTCCCGCTCTTGGAACCTTTTTTCAGTGACCAAAAACTTGGAGTTTCCACCAAACACTGAGATTGAGACCAGCTTGACCACTCACACCTCCACCAAAGCTTTTGGCAATAATATCAAACCTCAAGGGATGGATGGTTTTCATCCGCTGTGCTAAAGAACCCATGACAACAACCCACGAGAAAACTCCTGGACGGCTGAAAGCTCTAGGGTCTTGTCTTGTTTTTCTGTGACAGAGCTGCCAAAGGCTCGCAGGCCTACAAAACTCAAGCCAAATGTGACACAAGTTCAGCAATCAACATCACCAGAATCTCATCTGCCTTGAGCCACCAAATGGGGAAGTTGTTGAAGTACTGAATTGCCTCAGCACTTAGTTTTTTTAGGGGTACGCCAGAAACAAAAAACGCGCACCTTAATTTTTGTCATTCCCCATTTTGTAACTTGGTCAATCACCGTGGAACCAAAAAAAAGACCGAGGTACATCTTTGCCGTTCACGATGAACTGGCCATTTCCCTTCACAATGCGCACAATGGCACCTCAGCATTCACAGCTCTACACCTACCGAAAGAAACGTGTTTTTTCTTAAGGAACCCGACAAGCTGTCTTTCTCCTTCCAACTCCTTGCCAGTACCTTCAGCACATGAATTCATACCCCACCAAGAACTGATATGTTTGGAGACATGTTGTTTTTATTTAAAAACATTAAGAAGAAAGACAACTTTTGCAGCGCAGCGTAATATGAAAAAAAGGCCTGTCAAAGGTGTCATTACCCTCATGAATTGCATGGATCATTGAGCGTCCCTGACTGCACTTGCTCATCTTCAATGTTCATGTACCAATTTCCATCAGGTGAACGTCCATCACCTCAGCAGCAGTTGAGTGTAACATGTCAAGGGGTCAAGGGTCGAACCATGAAAAACCCCAAAGAACATCAGCAAAGGTGAATGACATTCATGTATTTTGATTGTGAGTTTCACCATCCATAATATCCATTTGGAAATAGGGACATCAGATTCCTGTCTTCAATCAATTGCTACCAACAATCTCTGCCATGAAGCCTGAAGCATCCCACTTCCGACTCTTACAATATGTGGTAGTATGTCCAGGTGTTTCCCAAATGTTCCCTTCCATCCATCGCATTCACCACCACCACCACCACCACCACCACCACCACCACAACAACAACAACAACAACAGCAACAGCAACAGCAACAGCAACACTGAAGTTTGCAAAAATCTTCAAAAGAACTGTTTTTTTCTGAGACTCAAACCCCACTTGGCACCAGGTGGAGGTGGTTCAAGTGGAGGATAGTAGAGATTTGGTTCCAAGGGAAACTTCAGTCCTGGCAGCTGAAATCCTGCACCATCTGGGATGTATAAAACCCTGTAAATAATGGGATACACTACCAACCTCAACTGGTTAGCCGGATTCTTTCCATCAACCGTAATATGCAGATTTCGGATCTCTTGAAACATAATCAAAATGATTCTGAATTCTCCTCTTGATCTCACAAACACCCTGACAGGATGAAAAAAATCGACTCTTCAGCCACCGGATGATCTAGTACGCAAACGAGTAGCAGCACATGTTCACATTTTCCATGAGAAGCAAAGGATTCTAAGGTTGACGTCCGAGAAGATGGTGCCAGAAACTTGAGAAACTTCATGGAAATCCCAAAATCTTCACATGAAAAGCATCAGATTTTGCTTCCATCAAATTAGCTCAGGTGGTATCCCCCAACAGCCTTCGATAGGAAGACCGTTTTTTCTACTGCAAAAAAGGGGACATTGGCCGCCTTCCACCACCGGCACTTGCTTGTAGACAGGGCCAGTGTAGGGGTGGAACCTCGGCAAAGAACCAGATTTCTCTGGCGGGTATGTATATATATATATAAATACATATGTATGTCGTGTATATAAACGTATGTGTATATATATATGTACATATACATAAGTATATGTCTATATTATGTATTTGTACATTACATGTATATATATATATATATGTGACTATGTCGTACGTACAAATTTCACTTAATATGATACATCTCAAGCAATTCAAGATTCAAAAGAACTTGAGAAGATTCCTTTACACTTAAAACCTTTCTGCAACCAGGCCACTTCTTGCCACTTGGTTCACGCTGAGTCCCTGGAGGAAGATCTTTTTCCCCATCAATTCCTTAGGCTAAACATCCAGGATGTCTTTTCAAACTTCTCAAAAGTCAACAGTTCAATCGGCATTTTTTCCCAAAAAAAACCTTAGGCCAAAACGTTCTTCGAAAGGATTCACATAGTTCTTTTCTCCTGTCTTTGGATCAATTTGACCTGAGATCCAACAAGAGACACTTTTTGGATGGTCAACGTGTCAGGGCAAGCGGCTTTCTCCTAGATTTTCCAAGTCAGATGCCACTTTCACTTCACATTCCAAGCTTCTCAGCCCTAAACCCATGACAACCTCTTCAACTTCAGCTTTGCGCATCGTGAGGGCCTCGCAAATCATCTGAATCTTTCCCTCCAACAATGATTGGAACCCCTTGGTTTAAAAGACTTGGCTTTACTGTAAATACCCTTGAAAAAGTTCTGTTGGGATTTATTTGCTATCTGGGTTTCATAGACTTAGAGTTCATACTTCTTCCCAAAAAACACTGACTCCCATAATGAAGATGTCATTTTTTTTTTGAATGTAAAATCAACATCTACCAAGAAGATTTCGGTGAAACAATTGAATGGACCTTTTGGATCTTCCAAAACCCAACCAGCCAATGACCCGGTCGACCTTCTTGGAGGATCTGCGAAAGATGCTCAGCACCGCAAGACCAGCAGCAATGCTGGTGAGTGGCATGAAAGATCCTTGAGGGTTTCGCAACGGTTGGTTTTTTTTGTTGAAGCGCCCGTTTTTCTTGCTTGGCTTTTTCGCAAGCTTTGTTAGTTACTAGTTGTAGCCAAGGTTGTGGTTAAAGATTTCAAGTTCAAGTGGGCAGAACGGACACAAATGAAAATCAAAACAATCACAATTCTGACCCAAACCCGATAGTTTAATGAACACCTTTTAATCCTAGAAGGAAGAGTCGAAGGGGTGTCCTTCGAGTATGAAGGTCTGACAAATGTGTTTATGTCCGAAATGTGGAATATGCGGTATTCAAAAAAAAAGGTGAGGGTACATGGGGCTGAAAGTAAAAAGGCAAGAGGCAAGGTTGCGCCTTCAGCAGGCAACAGATTTCACAACACGTCAAGTTTGACCAATGCAATCAAGGTGAAGTCTGGTTGATGTGCTAACCTAAAAACTCCATCTGAGCAAATGAAATGCAGCCCAAAAATATAAGAAACAAACGAACAAGACTCTACCGAAAAAAGAACTCTCACCAAACAAATCAGTGTTGGACAATATTGTTTTAAGTTAAACAACAAAAAAACTCTTCAGAACTTCAAAAAAAAAACACGTCTTTTCAAACAAATAGCAAAATCAAATAAACCTTCCGCAACCCCCGCCCAAAAAAAAGCAAAGGTCCTTTGGATTTCACCTCAGATCTGGATCTGCGGCTCACTGTGAATCCCTCCAAGCCTGGTTCAGGTGCAACCCATTGGTTTTTCGGCCAACAAAAACACATGGCTGATGTTGCTTCAAAAATGGAAGCTTTCCCGGTGAAGACTTTTTCGTCATGAAGGTACCAAAAGGGGTCTCCTAGAATAGTGTCGGTTGCTATGAAGGCCAAGTATTAACATGATTGCGTTTAAAAATGATGGCAAAATCATAAGACTTTTGTGTTTTCCATTGAACATATCTATTTCAATAAATATGTGTATATATATATATTTATATACACACATTTAATTTAATGTATATTAACATTATATATAATTATTATGATATTGTAATATCCCTTCCTCTTGATTGGGAAACCACCTTTTTTCACCCTTTGCAGTGAAAATCCCCTGCGCCTGCAGTGGATGGCACACCACCAACAAGCGATGGCACAAAAGCCGTCGCTCCAGTGAGAAGAGCCATGCATAGAAGGCATCGCCTCCCGAAGTGGAGTTTTGATCTTCGGTTTGGAGTTCTAAAAATCTGTTAACCTCGCTCTGTTTGAACAAAACCCGCCAGGAAGACATGGTGTCCCAGAGCCCTTTGCAAGGGCGGGAACCCCCGAAAAATGTTGAGCCGCGTCTGGAAGACAACCGTACATGATGGCACAAAAATATGTAAATCAAGTTTTACCTGCAAGAAGATGCATTTCTTTGGTCACAACATCAACTCAGTCCATGCTTCAGATGATCTCCAAGTCTTTAAGATTCCCTACCCACTTGAGGACACATCACTGAAAAAATTGCATGGCGTCCGCCAATGCTCAAGACCCCAGTGGTGTAGCTCTTCTATGCCTACCCGGTTCACTTCAGTTGCCATCTCAAGCTGGACAAACATCCTGGAACAGGACCATGCCCACCAGCCCTTCCATTCTTTTGCCCATGTTCATGCAAGGCGTCATCCAGTGTCCAAGCACCAACCTGTCAAGGATGCGACTTCAGCAAGAAATCATCCTACTTCAGACATGCCCTACCTTTGCAACTTGCAAGATCGTCCATCATTTACCCTTCCTCCCATAAACATGGAAGTGAAAATGGGTCCCTCCAATAGTAGTTACCTGGTACCTTTCAAAAAACAGTCATTTTCCCTTTTCATGTTTATGGGAGGAAGGGTATCTGTCAGTTATCCATGTTTCAGATCTAGATTGTTCCGATCCTCCCAACCCATCATTTGAGGAAACGCCGAAACGACTCCAAAACTTTGCGCACTTCCACCCGCTGCTTTGTCTTGTCTGCGGCCAAATCTTTTTGAACTCGTCAACGCGCGGAAAAAAGGAGCGGATGACCAGACCTCCGACCAAGTATGAAGACACAAAAACATAGAGAAAGATGAGATTCAGATGCATACACAGGATGTTGGACTTACATTCTCCGAATACCAAAAAACAGCAAAACGGCTTTGTTGCTCTCAAGTCATCTCGTCTTCCTAATGCCTTAGATCGGCAACTTCACAAATCCCTGCCAGCTAGCAGATGACTGCCACTAGCAGAAGACCCAATGCTAACGTCAAGCCACAAGAACAACACCCTTGCTTAGCAAGGAGTTGTTTAGAGCCGGACCAAGAAAACTGCTATTTTTGTACATCTTGATTCACGTGATTGCTTTCCCAAAGCTCTTAAAAGTCGTTAGTTAATGAACTTGACACCCGGGCCCTCAAAATTGGGCCATAATCTGAGCAGCAACATCCGCATCAGTCATAAGATACGAATCGATCAGTTTTGTCTTCAAAGTTTTTGCATAAGCCATTCCGCATTTTACAGCACTTGACTTCCCAGTTGGCTCATGCCTCCCCTGCATGTGGTATGGCCAAAGAAATAGCACTTTTCCCTTGAAGCCCTTCACATTATTGCCTGGTGTACCATCCAAGGTTTTCGGGAAGGCTCCATCCCAAAGCCACAACCATGGTCCCGTGTTCTCCTTTAAGGCATAGCCTGGATCTTGTTTCATCTTAGCCTTATATTGAGCCACATTCAACTTGTTGATGCCATTCTCCAGTACCAAAGTACTGCATCTTTTGGGATGTAAGATCTTAAACTTGATTGCCCTGATACCACCCCAATCCCTACCATACAACACTGGTTTTGCTAGGCCTAACCAGTCCATGAACTCCAATAAGATATTCACATCCGAGTCCAGGTGCTTCTCTGCGCTGCCCGGCAATTTGGGAGCCAACACCTGCGTTCCAAACAAACACCATGAGCTCCAATAAAACATCCCAACCCACCCAACATCAACCTCACAAAAAAAAAAAGAAACCACTGGTCATATGGTGGTTGAGGTTGATGGTTTACTATTCTACATATCCAACATATTTGCAGATACTAATCCCTTTCAGAAGGGATTCTGAGAATGGGGTCTCACCACCAACATGGACCACCAAGTTTGCAACCATTGGTTGAAAAGATTCTCACAACCCTTCAGTGTTTGTTTCAACGTATCTCATGCACCTGGCAGCCTTTCTCTTTGAGGGCAGCAATGACTTCTTGCAGCTCTGCAAGGTCTGCACCAAGACCCCCCAGTAGCAAGACGGTGTTCTCTGCTGCACTGGTCCAAGAGCCCCAAACTTCTAGCTCACCAGAAGTCAAAGTAACCATAGCTTTGCCTCCAACGAGTTGCAAGTGATTTCCAGCTTCTGCCAGTTTTTCCTTCTCCAAATCTGCCTGATCTTGGGCTTCCTGCTTGGCGACTTTATTCTTCACATGCGACGCTTGCATGGCAAAACGCAACGTACTGACACTCTCACTTAAAGAGTCCGCAGATTGTGTCACACAAGCAATCAATGCAGTCTTGCTGTTGCCACCAAGCCCAGTTTTCAACAACATCGTCAGGGGTGAGGCATTGTAAGGAATGAAGGCCTTCGCATTGTCAATCAGCGTTATCACCACACGACCCAGTGCCGTCAAGGAGAGATTGATGTTCGTGGCTTCGTCAAAGCCTTCCCCTTTGACGCCGCTGCGTGCAACACGCTCACTACCAGCCAAGTCAACAATAAACATGGATGCAATCGTGCCATTACCATCTTTCAATCGCAACATCAAAATGGCATGGCTTCGACTGGACACTTCATTCATATCCTGTGCTCTCGTTGCACGACGACTTGCACCCTTTTCTAAAGCCTTCAAAACATCATTGGCAGAAGTAGCTTTGTGACTTGAGAGGCCGGGCAGTTCAACTCCAGCTTTGCCATCCACAAGTTTGCCAAGGTCCTTTGCATCTGGAACCAACAAATCTTTGAAATCATCTAAGTAGAGCTGTACATACTCATAATAGAGTTCTTTGTCTGCAGGTAGCCCTTGAAAAATATCCGTCAAACATCTGCACACAATTCCGGGATCTTCTGCAGGACCAGCGATGGTGTAGGTTTTGCCAGTACCAGTTTGGCCGTACGCAAAAATGGTGACATTGGTTCCTGTCAAGAAGTCTTGAACATAGGGCTTTGCTGTAGCCATGTAAATTGCTTCTTGACCAAAGGATTCCTCAAAAACTCGATTGAAGACAAAGCTGCCTTTCACGCTTGAATCATCACTCTGCACCACAATCCGTTGAGGCGGCGGATCACGTGGAAAAGTGGTATCCGAGACAACGAAGCAATTGCTGGAACCCTTCTTCACCTCTCTCTCCAACAAAGGTCGGATTCGGATGAAGACTGCAAAGGTGTCGTTAATTTCGCCCATCTCAATGGCAGACATTTGAGGTCCTCCCAAGGGTCCCAAGGCTCCAGTCGATTTCACCACTTTCCTCGGAGCTGCTGCATAGTTCAGCAGCTCCTCGAAGCACTCAGAGGAGGCCGCAAAGACAAGGCTACGACCAGCCGCAGAAGTCATGGCCGTCGGTTGTAAGGCCCCAGTCCACCAGAGTTCATCTCTCATGCTTTTGAAAGGAGTGGGGCCGTTGGCATCCTTCACTTTCCATAGAATCATTTGACCTAATAAGCCCATGGTTGAGGGATCTAAGAGGAGAGATGCAAGTTGATTGATGCCTGCAACCATCCAAGGTGCTTGATCTGGATAAAACTTCTCACATGCACACAGCATAAGGTCAGCTCCATGCATTTCCAGCTTCTCTTGAAGTCCCTTTGGGACTTCACCAATCTGCACATTCAAGAGAACATGATGTGCTGCAAAAGGTGTAGGATCTTGTGCATAAGCTCGCAAGAACAAACATGCACCAACACCCTCGGCAAAGACCGATACACTCCCCTCCGGGACCTTCAACACCTCCATGAGGCGTAACAACAATTCGCCATCCATCGACCATGCCTTGGTTGTCTTGCAAGCCGTTGCACGTCCAAAGCCTGCAAAAAGGGTCCAACAAAAATTTCATCAAGTTGGTGGATTCAAGCAATCATACAATCCCCCCAAAAAAATAACACCTACATTAAAACCTGGCACATTCCTTTCTCTAGATGTTTTTTTTCAACCTTTCCTACTACCACTCCCCCCAATGAACCAACAAAAACCCAAAAACAACAACCCATCACCTGGAAGGTCAAGAGCCACGACATGGAAACCTTTCTTCAACATCGGCATCCAGAAATGGCTCCATAGCGCCATACACCGATCTTCTCCCAAGCCATGGAGGCATAAGGCCACTTGATCTCCAGATCCGGGAAGATATCCTTCGGGAAAACTTCAAATGGATGGAATTCTCCAAAAGGAACTTGCTATATTTCAGTACAGCCCCAGGTTTTACTCACATGTATATATATACATATATGTATAACTGATTTAACATAATACATATGATCATCAGGATCATTTTGGTTGCAAATCACTCCCTCCCTATTCCCAGCTTGTGATACCAACTCTGCATCCGAGAATCTGATGGGCATCTTACATTCCTCAGATTCAAGAGAAGTGGTGGCAACATAGCCTACCATGCCGGAGAGGAGACTTTTCTCTTCCTCCGTGAACATGGATCCTTGCCAGATGGCATCTGCAGCATCCAATTCTTGTGGCTCCAGAGACATGGCTCTGGAGGTGGCCATTGGACCTGCCTCCCCTGCCACATCATTGGAAGAGGCGGATGCCGCCGAAGCGTTCGAAGCACCGGAACCCATGGGCACGTTCTACAGCGCAACCCACAAGGCTTACAGCGTAGCTACACCTAGATCTTGTTTGCCAACTCAAGTTGGATGATAAAAACTGACATCTGACTCAACAAAGGCGCTCTGCCGAGCAGATAAATTGTCCTTGTGCAACAACCTCTTATAGCCTTGTGGTATGTCCGTTTCCAGAATCTTATGGCATTTTATGCCTGATATGTTTTGTTTGCGGTTGTGTGCCACTTACAGAAATGTAACTTCTGAGGTGTCTGTACGGCAACCAACGGGCCAATTTCGGTGCCACGAAATCCTACAAACCTTCTTATGAACGACACCACCTCCTGCGATATGCAGAATCACTTTCAGTCTGCTCTTCAAGTAACCTTCGCACACACATGAACCCAATGTCTTCGACTTTCTCAGCTGCGCATTTGACTCTCAAACATGAAAAAGAAAATAAGATTGTAATTTTTGTCAGAAAAACAAGTCTGTTACACTAGGATCCCAACACCTTTACCGGGTAGTGTTTTTCATGCTTCACTTTCTCGCGTCTATGAGTCTACTACTGTCATTGGCTACTCCAAAAGACAATCCTAGAGGCGCTCCACTGACGATTCCGAAACGCCGCACCTCGAAAACCGGTAGCCACATGGTTCCTCAGCATCCACGATGTCTCGAAACTGTTCACTAGCCTCATCCTTCCTGATATCAGAGCTATCAAGAAAACATGGTCCTTCTTGAAGGGTTCTTGAAACAGTTATCTTACTGTAGGGTCCCCACAAAACAAGCAACTGCACATGCAAAGAACAAAAAACTGAGCTTGTGGCCGATGTTGCCGCTGCATCGCAGAAATGGATAGTTCAACACAAAGTCTTGTTGCATCTTTTTACACATCAAGTTTGCCAAAATGCAACACTTCTGCTGCCATCAATAGCTAGTGACAAGCTAGGGGGTCCTTCAGACAATGGGCATTCCTGAAGCGATCGTTTTCAAACGAAATTCCTGGAGTTGCTTAGGATTGCTGGAGTGTTTGGGCGCTCACTCGACACTTGCGACATGTTCTTTGCACGTGTGTCCCCCTGCATCTGCTGTGTCTTGACCCTCTGATCCACTGAAAAAGTGCAGATGGGAAATGTGAAGCCCATGTCAAAGCATCTGCCTTTCCCAATCACTGACACATCTAAAACAACAAAAAAACAGTGACGACAACAACGACAGCGACAACAACAACGACAACAACGACAACAACGACAACAACGACAACAACAACAACAACAACAACAACAACAACAACAACAACAACAACAACAACAACAACAACAACAACAACAACAACAGATCCTATACAGCTAGAACTGTCCAAAACAAAGAAGTGCAAAACTTGGTTGACACACTGTCTCTTTGAAGACATGTTGTCGCAAGGTATATAAATTGCTTCAGGAAACTTGAAGGAGAAAAAAAGTGAAGGTTGTGAAGAACCGCAACTGGGACTGCAGTGTCATTTTTTTTTCCCCAAACTTCTGGACCAAACGGCTCATATTCACTGCGCCACACTTTTACATCTCGAAAGATTCGTGGTTGCCTGGGCGTTTCATTGAATAGCTTGGGGTACATTGCCGAGGTGAGGGGTTTCATGCATTTCATCTGGGGCGAACGAAGGAGAAAAGGCAGATTTGCAGGGCACAAAAAACCAAGGCCCAAAACCTACGGAATGTTCCTCTGGGTTTCCACAGAGCTGAGGGGACGATTTTTTGGTGAAATTAGTTCACAAGCATCGAAATCAGTTGCTGGCTTAACAAAAACCACAAAAACACGTCCAAAATAGTTCTGGTCAAAAAAGTTTGGATAGATTTTACCAGTGCGACTTTCTGGTGCCGAGGTGCTGAAATACCTCCCCAAGTCGTCTGGATGCATGGATGATCCAATGATCCCCTTTGATGTCTTGGTGGGGCACAGGAGCTAAAAACCACCAGAGATGGTCTGGTGGCAGCAACAAGAACCAAACGATGCTTCCATTTCTGATGACTTTTCCGAAAAACCAAACGATGGTCATTGGAAAAAAAACATGGAGAAAGTCGTGAATGCAAAGCCCAACAAAGAAAGTCATTGCCTCAGAATGTCACGACTGAAACCTCCTGGGGTGGGAGGTTTCAGGACCTGACGAAAACAGCCCCCAAACCACATCCATCATCACTTCTCGCTTGCTGATCTGGAGCTCTTCGATGATTCACCTCCAACTTCGCGCAAAGGTGGCAGAATTGAAGGGCCATCAGAAAAGCTTGTTTTGAAAATCCACTGTTCGAATCAAGACACAACTTGAACGGTTTGAGCGAAAAAAAAAGAAATCAATGTGTAGTGTATAT